>JADRCD010222462.1:0-16633 GCA_019843815.1 Montemys delectorum | reverse complement strand
CACACACACACACACACACACACACACACACACACACACACACACACGGTAGAGAGTGATTAAGGAGGTAATAGACACTAACCACTGGTCTCTACATGCACATACACACCCTATACATATGTGTTCACGTACGCAAACATACACACAAATAAAAAAGGGAAAATGATGAAGAACTGAATATAAAAAATGGAAAAGCTCAGAGAAATTGCTCAGTGGTTAAGAGCTTGCTCTGAGGAGCAAAGCTGGATCCCAGCACCCAGATAACAAACAGAGCACACCTGTAACCCCCAAGCTCTGTGGGGGATTAAATGCAACAGGAGTTCCAGGTAAAGATTCTGACTCAAACCAATAGGCATCATGATAGAGGAAGTAACCTGAGAGTCTCTTCTGGACTCAACATGCATGTGTACATGCACCATGCAAGTCTTTGCCTGCTCTCTCACACAAACAAATCATTTTTTAAATGACAGTAGTTAACAAAGAACCTCACAGCTAGTCAAGTGTAGAGACTGTTAGTGGAATGGTCAGCCACACACAGGACATCTATATCATATCATCTTCACAAGGCTCAGGGAAGATAGGAGGGAAGACAGCAGCTAGGAAGGAACTGGACTTGACAGGACTGCTATACCAATCAACTCAGAGGCAATGGTTGTCTGCCAGTCAACACTCTAAAGTTCACAATTCATATGCACCTTTGATGGCATCAGGTAGAGTAGGTTTTCTTAAAGGATGTGGAAGGTCAGCCATAGCTCTAGTGGGAATATATGATAGCACAAGTTAGAGTTGATTGGTCATTAAAAATTATAAAAAAGGACACTAAGCTGAGAAGTTAGGGAGAGGTGAGTGAAAGGAGTTACGAGGAAAATGGTATGTGTGTATTACCTCACCATGGCACACCAAGTCAAATGTGTCATTTGATAAATGTGCAAGGAAGTTAGTGCAGTATAAGAGCCCAATTGGTGCCTGGTGGTGGTGGCACACGCCTTTAATCCCAGCACTTGGGAGGCAGAGGCAGAGGCAGACGGATTTCTGAGTTCGAGGCCAACCTGGTCTACAGAGTGAGTTCCAGGACAGCCAGGACTACATAGAGAAACCCTGTCTCGAAAAAACAAACAAAAACAAAAACAGAAAAAAAACCCCCCCCCCCCAAAAAAGAGCCCAATTGGTTTGAAGAGTAAGCTACTGAGAAACATAAACAAAACTCACTGATCCAGATATATCAGGACACAGCCATTCATACACAGGTGGGCTTCACTAGAAACTAAATACATTCTTACATGTTGTAGCGGTTCCTCAGGTTTGACAGTTTGCTTTTTATTTTGAGACAGGGTCTGTCTATAGCCCTGGCTGGCCTGGAACTAAGTATGTATACCAACTTGGCCTCTGACACAGAGATCTGTCTGCTTCTACCTAATGAGTGCTGCAGTTACCGGCATACACCGTCTCAGCCTTAGGTCCTAGTTAGTTTTGTCAGCTTGATACAATTCAGAAACAACTGGAAAGAGAATCTCAGTGAGGAAATCTAGAGCAAGTTGACCTATAGGCATTTTATTTTTATTACATTAATTCAAGTGAGAAGAAGTGCCCACCGTGGATGTACTATTCCCTGAGTGGTGAGAGTGGAGAAGTGAGCTGAGACAATTATGTATGTATGTATTCTTTGCTCTCTGCTCCTGATTATGCACGTGATGCAACCAATGCCCTCAAGTGCCCGTTTCCGCGACTTCTCTAACCTAGAATGGTGAGTTAATGTAAACATTTCCCCTACTTTGGTTTGATAGGATTTTTCCTTATACTCCTCGATGTCCTCATCTACTGGCTCTGAGTGGCAATTTCTATGACGTATGGTCTCTTGCTTTCCTTTTATTGCACTGTACTCTCTTGAATGATAATTAGTCATGAGGTTTATTCTTCTTCCATATTTTACTCTTATTGTGAGGATTAATTTTGGAAAACTAGCTAAAACATCACCCTAACCCTGTAAGTCCTTTGGAAGCAAGAGAGGCCTCTGTGGTAATGAATGGGTGAGGATCACTGCTTTCAGTTGTTACTAAGGCTTTTATACCTGTGCATTACAGAATACTCATCTTATCTTCTAATACTTTCCTTTATAGGCTTACTTTTTTCTTAACATTTTATTTAACTCTTTGAGAATTAGCAAGAGTATAGAATTTGATTACTTGAGTATACGTGTACACATCTCCTCCCCTCTTACACACGCGTGCGCGCGCACACACACACACACACACACACAAAAGTATACCACTTTTCCCCATAACTCCTTGGCTTCTCAAGTGCTGGGATTAAAGGTGTGTACTACCACTGTTGGGCCATCAACACTTCTTAGAGTTGCTTCTGTCATGGTATTTCATCAAAACAGAAAACAAAACTAAAACATATGTGCTGTCGATCACCATAACTTAGTAGCCCATCAGTTATACCCACCAATCTATCAAACTGCCTCTACAGACAAAATATCTAATACTGGTATTCCTTGCTTCTTTAAAAAATTCTAGTATGAATTTTTACTAGGACTATTAGGTTTGCTTAAATTTTTTGTTTTTGTTTGTTTGTTTTGAGGCTAGGTTTCATTGTCTGGAACTCGTTCTGTAAACCAGGCTAGCCTCAAACTCACATAGATCCACCTGTCTACCTCCCTAGTGCTGAGATTAAAGACATGTGCCACCACCATCCATCTTGCTTAAGTTCTGAGTAATTACCACAATCTCGTTTTCTATACTCTATTCTACTACAGCTCCTTAGCCTGTGGTGGCAACCCCTTAAGAAATCACATATGAGGTTTCATAAGTATGGGTACTGAGAACATCTGAAAGCAAGATAATGTTTCTGAACATTAAATGACCAAAAAGTTAATTAAAAAATCAATAAATAGGGCAACGGTCCTGAGGCTGCCTCACACTGTATGACCTCACTGTAACAACCTCGCACTGAACACAAGTTGTGCACTCTACACTGCATATCCCATCATGCTTGACTTGACACCAACAAACATTGCCTGGAAAACCTCAGGCTCAAGACTGAACATACAAACTTCTGTTCAAGAAACAGAATCATTTAATTATAGAAAACAAAGACTTGGAGTGTTGCTCCTCAACCATTCCTCAGTAGTAATGTATGAGAATGCATTTTTGTTATTTTACATGCATGGGTGCTTTGCCTAGATATGTGTCTATGCACCACTTGTGTGCCTGGTACTTGAAGGGGCCCTGAGTTACAGGTGGTTATAAACCACCATTAGGGAACTGAACTCAGGGTCTTCTGAAAAAGTAATCAGTGCTCTTAACCTCAAAACAGAGTCGCTGACAAGTTTTGACTTAAAAATTATCAAATTAAATCTTGGCTTGGGAATAGGACAGAATTTCCAAAATGTCCCCATACATAAGTTTACTATTTTGCAGTATATTTACACAAAGCAGCATTTTCAGCACTGATTATAAAATCAAAATATCAACTAGAAAAATCACTGAAGATTCTCTAAACCCTGCAGATACGTAGATATAAAAACCCAAACTTATCCTGCCACCCCTCATAGAAAAGAAAGTTCTTTTCCAGTAAATGTTCAAGAATAGGCAAGGTCTTCAAAGAATTTCATGTCTCAAACTTTAGTATTGCTTGCTCTGATTCCTTTCAGGACCCTGAAACCACTGAGGATGCAAAGCTGAGGCATGAAACAGGAAAGAAAGTATTCATTAAATCTACACAACTGTCAAGGCCCAGCATCACAGCATATGCCTTTTATCTCGATGCTCAGAAGCCTGAAGCAGGAACTCATGGCTAGCTTGGGCTACATAGTATGAACTGTCAACACAAAACCACCACAGCTATTAGCTAGAAGAACAGACAATTACTCAAGAGACAATGAATATGAAGTGGTGAGATGGGAACATACCTATGCACCTCCTATAGTCTCTAAGAAAAGATGTCCAACCCTGACACTGTAACATGATTCTGCCATTTAAAAACATGTTGGATGACAGTCAAGCCTGGGATACACATGGCCCACAGGCTGCAGGTTGAACATGATTATGCAAATCATCTCCAGATTACTTAAACCAGATACAATGAAAATTCGAAATAAATAGTTCTTATACCATACTATTTGGAGAATGAAAACAAGAAAAATTTTGTATGTAGTTCACACAGACACATATGAGGTTTATTGGATTCACACATGTAGGCCAACTGTATTCGCAGAGGAGATGCAGGCCTTCATGCAGCTCTTGACTGCTAAACCAGGTCCTTCCCAATACCCAATTCATTAACCAGACCCAAGAGAAAGAAAACAAAACATAGCAAATAAAAGCTGAAAGAAGCAAGGCAAGTCCATTCCACAGGGCACAGCTGGCCACTTGGCCAACATTGTAGTGAACAACGGCTGTCATACACTTTATTTAAATCGATTCTTATATTAAAGGAACACACACATAACTGCAGATTCTAATATAAAAGGACTACTTACTTACTCAGCCATCTATTTGAGAAGTATCTGAATTTCATCAAAGGGGCTTAGGTACCATAAGCTGGGAAACTAATTAAGAGACACAATGAAGTTTCAGAGTGACCACAGAAACAAATTTCTAGCCTTTTTTTCCTGGAGGATTCTGAATCTGATAGATGAGGTAAGGCTCAAGAATGCCCCATCATCAGCACGCACACTGAGATGCAAAGCTACTTCCTGAAGCCCAGGACACATGGCAACAACGTCCAGCATCCCTGGCTTACTACTCAGATGCTGCCAGCATCACTGGATCAATTGGGCTATTTTGGCAGCATGTGGAAGACAGTGCTACAAACTCTGTCTGAAAATTCCTCTGACCAGCCACATTTTCCTCCCATTTAGAGATAGCTGTCTATCAATAACTGTCTGGGTCCTGTCCAAACTTCTACCTCAAAATTTTAACACACAATCAAAACAAAGTATAACATCATTCTCATGAGCAACTTTAAGTAAGCTAAACAAGCAGCACAGCAGATGAATTCCCTACCTCACATCCTTAAGAAGGCGGAAATCTCTAGTGCTGGTTTTTATTTGGGGGGAAAAAACAAAAAAACAAACAAACAAACAAACAAACAAAAAAAACCCCTACATATTGGAACTTCCTATCAGAAAGTAACCCCACAGAGACCTGCTAGGCCATGGAGATGCAGCTCCTTTTTTCTTAAACATTCTCTGCCTAAGACAAGTCCTACTTAAAAGATTGATCTATGAAAATGGCTGCAAACCCAATCCAAAGCTTAAGGCAAAATGTTACCAAGAATCAAGTGCTGTTCTTGAAAATAAAGAGCAACTCACTGTTCCTATTTCTCTTCAGGAAAGGTTCACACATACCTCAAACCAAAATACAGATTGGCAACATACTCTTCACCTCTGACAAAAGCATTTCTCTTCCTTTATCAATAAATTATAAGTAATTTAAAAATCTTTAGATCCACATAGTGTGCTAGAACATTATACAATATATTTAATAATTATTTTAGTCTTATTAGTTTACAAACATGTAAAGCAGTATAATATTGTAATTAAATTTAATGTGTGACTAAATCTAATATGACTGCTGATTTTAGAAGTTATCTTAGTTATCTTTCTGTAGAGAAGTATATGCAAAGTACCTCTGAGAATCATAAAATGGTAAGACATTACTCACAAATCTCAAAAATCTCTATAGAGAGATTATAAAGAAAAAGACCAGAAGCAGAGTTACAATGAGATATATCTGAAAATTTAAGTACATGCCTATTTCCTCTTGAATATATCCTCAAAAATGAGCCTGGCAGTGGCCCAGGCCTTTAATCCCAGCACTTGGGAGACAGAGGCAGGCAGATTTCTGAGTTTAAGGCCAGCCTGATCTACAGAGTGAGTTCCAGGACAGCCAAAGCTTACACAGAGAAACCCTGTCTCAAAAAACAAAAACAAAAAACAAAAAACAAAACAAAACAAAACAAAAAATTGGATGCTACCACATTGTCTACCAGGATCTCTGGTCTCTAGCACTTTTTTGCTCCCAACACCAAAGCACTGGGAGTCACAGAGAGGTGACTACAAGGTCTTCAAGCTTGGAAGTCACACAATTTCA
Source organism: Montemys delectorum (assembly GCA_019843815.1). Classification (NCBI taxonomy): domain Eukaryota; kingdom Metazoa; phylum Chordata; class Mammalia; order Rodentia; family Muridae; genus Montemys; species Montemys delectorum. Next base: position 10,535 of record JADRCD010222462.1, on the reverse strand, counting down.
TCAGCACAGGATGGACCATTTTAAGCTGGTTTTCATGTCTTAATGATGCTCTTTAGCCATCCTCTTAATCTCAACTGACACCAAATCCGAGTCCCAAAGGTCCCTTCTCTACTAGTAGTGAATTACCCCTACAATCTCCTACAGCAGCTTTTCTTCTTCTTCTCCCTAGCTGGAGAGCTATCTGTTGCTCTCCCTAGGCCACATCATAAAGTATCTCTATACTACCAATGATTCCAAGATGACCATCAGTTCCCCTATTCATTCACATCACCCACTTACTTGCTATGCTCTCTTGGGATGCAAAGTTCAGTGCCTATACCTTTGTCCCCTCCCTCAAGCCTGCATGTATGTCTGCTACTACATGAATGCCTGGTACTCATTGAGCCAAAAAATGAAATCCCCTGGAACTAGAATTACAGATGCTTGTGAGGCACCGTAAGGGTGCTAGGAATTAAAACCCACTACTGAGGAAGAATAGTCATGCTCTTAACTGCTGAGCCATTTCTCCACACCAACTTCAAGATGATTTGTGCTTGGCCCCTTCCTAAGAGTCACCATTCAAAAATACTGGCTCAGGCCGGGCGGTGGTGGCACACGCCTATAATCCCAGTACTTGGGAGGCAGAGGCAGGTTTCTTTGTGTAGCCCTGGCTGTCCTGGAACTCACTCTGTAGACCAGGCTGGCCTCGAACTCAGAAATCCACCTGCCTCTGCCTCCCTCAACTGAGAAAATACCTCTACAAGACTGGCCTGTAAGCAACTCTGTGGGGGCATCTTCTTGATTAATGACTGGTGTGAAGGGGTTCAGCTCCATTATAGGTGATGCCTACAGGTTTTCTTAAAAAGCACACACTGAGCAAGCCACAAGGAATAAGCCAGTAAGCAGCATTCTTCCATGATCTTGGCTTCTCTCAATAGCAGACAGTGATGTGGAAATGTAAGCCAAATAAAGCCTTTTCTCCCCAAGTTCACTGAAAATCCTTTATCACCGAAATAGGAAACAACCAAAACAACTCTCAAAGTCTATTTCCTCCCATCCCAAAAGAGGAAGAAGGCTATTACATTCAGAGCATCATATTTTCCTTTTTTAATGTAACAGAGATCTATTTTTTATAACAATGTTTCCTTGCCATGTGAAAATCTGTCATATTAATACACCAGATATAATAGAGAAATTCAAGAAAAATCACAAAACACAGTCAAGAAACTGCAAACAAACTGTGCAAGCACAGGCCACTCCCAGAGGACTCAGGGCTGCTAAAACATCTGGGTATATAATTAAAAAGAACTCTGCAAAAAGGAAGCCACATAGCCATAGCCATGAACAAGTGAGAGTCCCCCAGAACCTTAATGTCCTCACCATCAAATGAGACCTGTCGATACTGCTGCAAGAAGCCACTGCAGGAATCGACAGAGACAAGGTGATCGTAGTTATTGTAATGGACAGCGTAGACAAAACAATATTTATAATGATATAACCCGCAATGGTCAGCATAAGAGAGGTGAAATTTATAGATACTTGCAGCCTGTGCCTTGATGCCTTTATCAGTCCCACCTCAATGTTCTACTAAGGGCTATTCCTCATGAGCACATGGCCTGGCCCACTCTGTATCTCCAGAATAAACAGTACAAAAGCAGCAAAAAACCTAGGTTACCCACAAGGCATCCGGGAATCTTTCTCTAAACATGACCTTTTATAAGAAAGCTAGCTTGAGTGAGCACTACAGCTTCTGCAGACGAAAATGCTTCCTTAGTTTACTATGGTTTTGAGGGGATTAAGGAAAATAGTGTTGACTGAATTCTTCCAAAATCCCAGAAAACAAACAAAAGAATGAGACATACCGCTATTGTTGCTCCTAACCATTCTTCAAAGCAGGGGTTCCCAACAGGAAAAGCTGTACTCCAAAGAACCTATTTTTTTTTTCAGTGCCTTAAGATACTAGATTGTAACAACCAGGACAAAGGCTATGGATAGTGGGCCAGGGTTACTGCCAAACATTACCAAGGCTCCAAGTGGCCCTATAGGAGAACACTGGTCAATGCTGAGACTGCAAGGAGCTCTGCTCTAGTCCTGAAAGGAGAAGGCCAGGCCCTCCGCCTAGTCCCTCTTTGCGACCCTTGGCCACACTACACTTAGCAAGTTTAGGTCTTTAAAGTAGCAGCCAAGACTGGTAGAGGAAGCTGGAGTACAAGGATTTTATCATTTTGGAGTAATAGTGGAGAAGGGAACATAAGAAGATAGAGAAAAATTTAAAAGCTGAAAGGGAAGGAGACATTTTCAGGGATTCCTGTGTATAAAACAGAGAACATCATGGAAAAATAAAAATGTTTTTTTTCTTCACTGAAGTCTAAATGTGTGCCTAGCTACCAAGCAGGCACAGGCAAGGCAGCTAGCCCTGGAGTTCATGCCACTGTTTTTGCAGGGAGAACTGAAACAAAGCATGAGAGAGGGGGGCCAGGCAGTATAGAAGACTGTTTCTACAACCTTGACAACCAAAAGCTACTCAAAGGAAGGTAGCAGACCAGGAGAGCTAAGGGGATTGTCCTGAGAACACAGAACAGAAAATCCTCAGTGGTTCTGAAAATAGGCAGGTTTTGCAGCTTTAAAAGTGGGTGGGATAGGGAGGGGGGAATGCTGTCTTCCCAGGACATCTCACTGTTCCCATTTTCTGATTGTACACTAATGGAGAAAAGGCCTCACTCAACACTTGCCTGACAACACTGCATACTGTAGACACTGTCATTCTCTTCTCTTTGGCACATTCTAAGATTAGAGAAGATCTTCGGGGGGGGGGGGGGGAATGAGGAGATAGAGAATACTCAGGAATTCTTCTACTAGTATTTTAAAATGACAAGTTTTTCAATGTTAAAAGACAACTTTCTAAAGAGCACGGTCAGTTTTTTGCTAAACCTTGACAAGTCATTATACTGTAGAAGTACATGGAAGTATGGATGGTCCACTGTCACTAACAAACTTAAGGAAGAGAAGTGGCTTCGAGGTTAACCAGTCACCACCTGCATACTATGCCTTCAGTGTTCTAAATTAGCACATTCTATTTTGGGCAAAAAGAGACACTTGCATTGGCTTGTTAGGTTAAAGATTTCATGGACAATCTGTTATAGCTGGGAACGCTTTTGGTTTTTCAAGATAGGATTTCTCTGTGTAGCCCTGGCTGTCCTCAAACTCAGAAATTTGCCTGCCTCTGCCTTCCAAGTGCTAGGATTAAAGGCGTGCGCCGTAACTGCCTCGCAATAGCTGGGAACTCTTAAGAATGAAGATATGTAATCATCTATCAAGTCAGACCTAATACCGTCTCATCAGTACAAAATACTTCTTGTAATACAAAAATATAGTCTTTTGTCTAACTGTAACCTAAATCAAGCTTCTATTGACAGCTTCAACCCACAAGTAAGCCAGTCTTGTTGATATTCACAAATATGGAAAGAATGGTAAAATAATTCACGTGTATAATTCTCACCATCAACAAAGGGAATCTGGGAGGAGCAGCTAAATCAGCCTTCCCTGCCCTTCTTGTTGCTAGCTTATAACATTTAGAGAGCTCTAGGAGGTGTGTTATGATTCCATCACCAATGGCACACTCAGTTACAGCTTTTCACGGCAAGCACCATAAATCCATATGCCAAAGCACCCACCAAAATCCTCAGCACAGAAAACAAAGGGTAACTTACCATATTTGGCACAGTGGTGACTGAAGTATTCTTGATATCTGTAGGAAAAGCAGGCAAACTATTGACCATGCTCTGTTTGCTGGCTAATTGGGGGTTCACTCCAGTGGCTCCCATCTGCTGCCCTCCAGTTTGACTAAAGGGTTGTCCAAATGGACTTGTAGTACCAGTCATTCCCATCTGAAACAAAAACAGGAACCATCAACTGCCATGATACAATCATACATGAAAAAGACTTTAGAAGGGCTTGACTGACCCACTGATGCCAAGGTATGATTCCCTCCAGTTATAAATGAAAGCCTCACTGTCAAGAGTTCCTTAGAACTGTGAAAGGACAAGTTTCACTCAATAACTTAATGCTACAAACAGAAGGCTAATGAAGTGGCTTAAAGACTAGATCATCCCTGACCTAACTACTATCCCAGAAGAGGCAACACTTTCTCCTCTTCCCCTTGGCCAAAGCCCTGCCTTGCCCTGCACCATTCCTACACAGCAAAGGCTCTGAGATAAAGACCATGGGGAACTTTTTCAGCTAATATTTAATTACTCCACAAGTGCTTTGTTTCTCTCAAGGGGTAATATGATGGTTGGAAACACTGACAGGTTTCTTTAGAAACCTCCTTTCTTCCCTCCCCCCCCACTTCTTTCTGCTCTCATTACCAACAGCCTTTTTCATTTTCTTTTTGGTTGTGAGACTAGATTTTAACAGCTGAGCCAGCTCTCTGGGTCAATTTTTGTTGTTTGTTTTTGTTTTGTTTTGTTTTGTTTGAGACAAGAGTTCTCTGGGTAGCCCTGGCTCTCCAGGTACTCACTCTGTAGATCAGGCTGGCCTCAAACTCAGAGGGGGCCTATAACCCCTGCCCGCAAGTGCTAGGATTAAAGGTGTATGCTCAAAATACCCAGCCTTCTTTCTTTCTTTTTAAACTACTAAAATATAGTCTTTCTGTGTTGCTTAGGCTGGATCCTCCCACCCCAGCCTTATGTGTACTATCATACTCAGCTTTCTTCAGGATATTTCATCTTTTCTCCTTGGCAAGTTGACAGTTTCAGCATGGCTTCATTTCCCAAGGGGTAAGAATCATTGACAAAGTCTAAGGTTACAAGTTGCAGATATCCAGTTCAAAGGAACTCATTACACATTTTGAAAGCTAGTAGATTCCTATCCTGAGTCTGTAACAAAAAGATGCTCAGACTAACTAAGGAGGCCAGAACTTGAGTATCTGGCACCATGCTCATTTCCAGCACCAGCCTGTTCTCAATCAGATCAGAGCTAGTAATTAAAGTTTTAAGGTCAAAGAAATGGACATATGCCTCCAAGGGCTACTGCTGCTCAACTCACTGTAGCTTGTCCCATCTTAAAAGGAGTGACAGATCTGATAGAAAGCAATGGACACAGCTGCAGATTTAAAGGAAAAAAAACCATTCACTTTTAGAGTATCTAGATTTCTAGGTTTTTAATTCTGTATCTATTCTCTGTTGATGAAATCAAATTACCTATGGCCCCAAGTCTAGGCTGACACACTGCTTAGCACCAGTGCTCAAAAATCAAACAATAAAATTAAGATGCCTAAATCCAATTACTGATAAAACCCACTTAGTCCTTTTAACTTCCTAACAGTTACTTATTAATAAGCTAATAAACTTAGCTTTATAACTGAAGTTTTATCAGATTTAGTTTAAATCTGCTACTGAAACTGAGTAAAACCCAAAGCAAAAAAGTAACTTTCAGTGACCATGAAATTTATTTGTAAACAAAATAAAATTTGTAGAATGTTAATATTCTCATTTACCAGTAGTCCACACAGTAAAGTGTGCTTTTACTCCTGTCTTTCCTCTTCAAGTACTTGATTCAAGGTCCATCTCAGAAAAGTTAATTACAGTAGAATCCCCAAACAACAGCAACACCATCTCTCGTAAAGTGGTATTAAGTCCCAGCTCTATCCACTTGCCATGAAAAGGCATTGTCATCATGTGTGCCAGTCGGTCATTCAACAATCTGCTTATCTGGTAATGTGTCTCTTTACTAAGAATAAAAACATGTGAACTGCAGCCCCCACGAATGAAGAGTGAGCACAACAGGGAAGGTGCTAGACCTGAGCCTGCACAGCCAAGATAGGAGACCCAGTAAGGGAAGAGACTGTAGGGCACGGAGAACACCCATACAAACTTTGCTCACTGACACAAGGGTACTTGTGGCAAACTAGCAATCTGGCCACCAGCCAAAGGCTGCTCACATCCTGGGCTGCACAACATAGTCAACTGACAGCACCCAACACAATGAAAGGAAGAGTAGGCTATGCTTCTACACTGACAGATCCCATCACAAATAGATGATGGGAAAGCACAGAGCAATACTCAACTCCAGAGTTACCTGTCACCATAGTACTTACGCTCATCCATGCTGACTCTCACTCTGGACATAAAACCAGATCTTACCTCCCACGAACATTTGTCTTACAGTGAAGGTCCTTAGTGTTTATGGGGGCAACTAAATAAATAACCACTCCAAGACATCACCACTTTAAGAAGCCAGGAACAAAAGCTTAAATTAACTGTGGAGAAAGTAAGTCACTGAAGCCAGAGCACAGCAGCACAAATCTGGGGCACACTGGGGAAACAGCTGTCCTCTTTCTATCTTCTAGACTTTGGAAACAGATCTGCAACACCAATGTAAAACTGGGCACAGTAACATGCATCTGTAAGTCATACCCACATCAACACATACATATTCATGCATACAAATAATAATTAACAACGTAAAATAATAAACTCTCAAGGTTCTCAATTACCAGATAGTAATCAACTGGCAGTTCACCTTGACTTTTTTACAGGATGGCAGTTTTGTGTTTGATCACAACACAGTCAGTCTCTGGCCATATATGCAGCAAATGTTCTCTACCTTACCTCCTATGTCAACAAACCTTGGGCTTTGGTGCAAGACCCTAAGCTAGACATTCCCCGCCCCCCCCCCCAACACCAAACAAGCCTAGGCACCTCAGGGTACCTCTGATTGCAAAAGCCTCCTCAATTTGCTTTAATGAGGAACAAATACTGTTTTCTACTTATAATGATAGAACAGCTACTGAAATCCAAGCTCCGACATCCAAAAGAGCACAAAGATTCTCTCTACTGCACTAAGACAGAGCATCCTAGTTCCTCTTGGATTCACTCAACTTCCTCTCCCAACTCAGCAAGCAAGATCCATATCAAAAAGATAAACAAACATACATCTCAACCATCAAAATGTTAAGACAGAGAAATCTAAAAAAACCAAAGAGCTTAAGGCACAATGACACTGATATTGGAAAGGCTAAGAGTCAAAAGATACAGGTTGCTCACTGCAAATGAGGCCCCTCTCCCAGGTAGACTTTACAGTAGCAGTATACAACTGATCTACCTTCTTGCTCCTCTGTAGAATGGAAACACAGCAAGGCATTTTTTCCACAATAAAGTCAGTCACATTAGTGGTAGGGTAGCTCCTCTTCCAAGAGCTCCCACACTAAACTGGGCTGGAACAATGGGCAAGCATAACTTGAATCAGGCAGGAGTCTGTCCTGTTTTGTGTGGTGGTGATTTTTGTTTGTTTTGAGGGTACAGATACATTATTAAATTCTCAAAGGAGCTGGGTGGTGGTGGCGCACGCCTTTAGTCCCAGCACTTGGGAGGCAGAGGCAGGTGGATTTCTGAGTTCGAGGCCAGGCTGGTCTACAGAGTGAGTTCCAGGATAGCCAGGGCTACACAGAGAAACCCTGTCTCAAACAAACAAACAAACAAAAAACAAAAAACAAAACAAATAAATTCTCAAAGGAAGTCCAGTAGGATTCCTAAGAGCTTCTCAGAATGGATATTGGTTGTCCATGAGAAAATGAACTCAAGCTAGAACAACCCCATGTCGCATGTCAAAGTTTTATTTACTGCACAGATAACCACTCACAAAGTCAACCATACCACAACAAATGAACTTTGACTGTAACTTCCAGGTGACCACTCAGAATACTCAAAGGAGGGTCCAACTCCAGTAAAATGCCACAGAAATATGAGCAAAGCTACACATCTGATGGAACAGGCCATGTAACCAGCAGGAGGAAGGGAGTGACAAGGAGACACATAATGCCATGGAGGAGCTCAAAGCTACATGTCTGATGGAGCAGGCCATGTAACCAGCAGGAGGAAGGGAGTGACAAGGAGACATATAATGTCATGGAGGAGCTCAAAGGGCTCAGCAGGGCTATGGAGTGTTTCCTGTGACGACAGGTGTAATATAATTTCAGTAAGACCACAGTCATTTTTTTAAAAAATAGACTTCAGTTTTCCTCATAATTTTATATACATTTTATATACATTTATATACACATAGCAGAGCACTTGGAAGAAGTGTGACAGAAAATAAACAGAAAAAGCAAGTTATGGCTTTCAGCAATAAGCTAACTATGACTTCACAGACAAGCAAAGGGTTGCCTAGAAAGTACAGGAACAGTAGAACTCAGTTCAAATGTATAATGCAAAAAAAAACCCCAAAACCAAAACCAAAACCAAAACAAAAAACTCAGCTCAAGACTTCACTCTAAGTGCCATATGCCCAATCCAGAGACACTGTCCTACACCATGAAGCCTGTCACCTCCCCAGTGTATAGAACTACATCTTCTAAGCACACCAGACTGAAATGAGTACCAATGCACAGAGACCCTGGCAAACCATAGCCAGTGAGATAATGGTAGTATGCCTAATTTTAAGGGCATAACAAATCTTACTAGTACACACCCCCAAGTAAGATGTCATTTACAGAGGTGGTAATTCCTCTGAGCTTAAGCCAGTGAGCTTTGGGTACTACCTTCGTCTGAATGTGGCTTTGCCACTTGCTGTGTGTGTGTGTGAGACCTTCCTTGGGCAAAAACTTTTCTATACACTGATATACAATGAGATAAAAAAACACCGTCTCTAAGGGCTGTGTGAGGAAAAAAAAAAAAAACAAGACAAAACAAAAGCATTCTAAATCAAGAGCTGCCACGCAGATAGTCCATGAATGCTGGCTACCTCTATCCTTATGACTATTCTGAGGTTTTGGAGGTCAAATTATACTCAATTCCAAGGGTTGTCTACAAAAATAATAAAATAAACAATAGTTTTGAGAATGTCTGATGACAGATAGCAGCATACACTCAAGCTAGCAGATCGAGGACAGCTGGGATCACTGCATCTGATTATGAGACATGTTCTGATAACTATGAAACACATTAGAATGAGAGTAAGCACTCAAGGTTCACCAACTATACAGATAGTGTGAAGAGACAATTATTTTCAACTTAAAAACTTTGTTCATAGGGAACTGGAGAAGTGGCTCAGTGGTTAAGAGCACTGGCTGCTCTTCCTGAGAACCCCAGTTCCCAGTACCAACATGGCAGCTTACAACTGTCTGCAACTTGAGTTCCTGGGAATCCAAAACCCTCACATAGACATACATGAAGGGAAAACACCAGTGCACATGAAATAAACATAAATTATTAAAAAAAAAACTTTGTTCATTCCAAGCTTAAAATGAATTAAGAAGCAACTGGGTATAGCACTCAACACTGATGGCCCCAGTATCTGGGATGTTGAGGCAGGAGAAATCTGAGAGCAAGCAATATAGAAGACGGTCCCAAGAAAAAGAAAATATCATAAGCAGTATGATATTTTACCAAAATATACTCGTATAATGCACATGAACTGAAATGTGAACCAAACTTCAACAAGAACAAAAACACTCATGAACAAAAATAACCCAGCATGCTTCCTGCTCGAATACAGGCCGCATACAGCAACTGCTCATTTGGTGCATCTTTAGTCTAACCTGACAGGTGACTTAAGCAGGTACTTTCAACCTTTCTCTATGCAGGGGACTACACATAAAACCACAGATTTATATAAGGTGTCTAAAAACAATATGATCTAACAAATATAAAACAAAAATGTGAATGATTTAAGGACCAGAAATACTCATTCTTTCTACAGAAAAAAATGAACCATTACTAGTCTAGACTATGGCTAGTTCATTTGCAAAGCCAAAGCTTTCTCTCTTGGCAACCCACCATTGCTGGAAAAAAGCCAAGAAGAACAGTTTTCATGGAAAGGCTTGGCTGTATTCAGTCAGCAGCTATCACCCACTTGTTCTTGGAATCCTTTCAGTACCCTACTTGATGAATAGAAAGTTAAGGGATATATACAGTAATGACAACACCATAGGCAACTCATTTACCAACAAGATCACGCCTGGAATGCAAAGCACTAGGTGGGCTGACCATTGTGGTAACTCTGGGGAAGACACAGCCCTAGATCTGAGCACTTCCTGTAAGCAGTAAGTCTTCCTTGCACAACGGTTCCTCATGCTCCCTCTTGAATAAGACTTCTCTTGAAGCACAGGGAGAGGGCTGTAAGGACTCCAGGTCTGGGCCCTACTTCTCTTGAAGCACAGGGAGAGGGCTGTTAGGACTCCAGGACTACTCTTTGGTAATGAAGCTCGTACTCTAATATTAGTGCTATGCCTCAGCAGGCCAAGACCTTTGGAGACACCATCTCTATATGGTGCAATTTCTATTAATTCACAAGCAAAACCCTCGGCTGGGGGCAATAGGAAATTAGTTTCTAATTCTGCTCTGAACTAGCCACACGGCAGAAATGAACCTCTTGCCTTTTTTTCATGTATAAAACAGGAACACTCAGATGATCATTTATGGAACCCTCACGGTTCTTTCTGAGCCTTAGTCCCATCTTTTTCCATCTCAATCAGTACTTAACTTACATTGACAGTTTTACTGCTGGGAGATGCAGGTATTTACAGTGGGGACCATTTGTGATTCCAATGGGGGGGG
>JADRCD010222461.1:0-13830 GCA_019843815.1 Montemys delectorum | reverse complement strand
AAGTGATTTTATATCTGAATCTTGCTTTTCCAGTGTAATGGTGTGTCCAGGACTTGCTATGGTGGGAGAATTAGATTCTAATGATGCCAAATGACCTTGGTTTGTGTTGTTTATTTTCTTACACTTGCCCCCTGCCATCTGGTTACCTCTAGGGCTACCTGCCCTTGCTAAATCTGACTGGAGCCTGTCCTTCCTGTGGTCCTGGTTGTGTCAGAACTCCTCAGAGTCAAGCTGTCTCTGTGATCCTATGATTCTGGGATCCTGTTGCCCTGAGCTTATTAGAGCACCCAGGAGTAGAGCTTCCTCTGGGTGTTTTGGGGCTGACTGCGTAACTTGTGCCAAAAGTCTGCTCAGGGCACTGGCTCGCCCAGACAGATCGGAAGCAACCAGAGCCACTGGGCTAGCTGAGTTCCTGTGTGCCTGGTCCAGCTGGTCCCAGTTACCCCCAAAATTGGGACAGATGTTGGGTCCTCCTCACCTCTGAACCTGGGTTTGTTAGAGCACCTGGGAGTGGGGCTTCCTCTGAGTGTTGTGGAACTGGCTGCAGAGCTTGCACCCAAGGTCTGCTCAGGGCACCAGCCCAGACAGATCTGAAGAAACCTGAGCCACTCAGCTGGCAGAGTTCCTGTCTGCCTGGTCCCACTGGTCCTATTCCCGGTATTAGAATAGATGTTGTGTCCTCCTCACCTCCGATCCTGGGCATGTTAGAGTGCCTGGGAGTGGACTGGTTTTTTTTTTGTTTGTTTGTTTGTTTTTATTAACCATACTTTCTTAACTTAGAAGCAAATTTGTCCAGAGTTCTCTTTATAGGCCACTTGCTTTTTCTCTAGAGCTTTCTAAGAACTTCCAGAAGTTTCTGAAGGAGTTGGAGAATTAGAAGAAGGGGCATGGAAGAGAGTATAAAAAAGAATGGCAGAGTAGGGCAAGGAAGCCAGAGGATGAGTGGGGTTGGGGGATGGTGTACTAATGTCTGATCCCTCCTCCATCCTTTGCGCTTCATCTCTGCTCTCATAGACACTGAAACTCATCCCCGAGGGAAAAATGTTCCTCTTGGTGCCTACTCATTGAATAGTGATGGGTTCCATAAAGCCATTCTAATCCATGTGTCGCATACTACACATTGACCACATTAACCCCACCCCCACTCCCACCCCCCAGGTACTACAATTTCCCCTCCTAGAAACTTCCCTATAGTCTCCTGTCTCTCCCAGACAGTTTATAGGCTCTAGGATTAACATACGATAAAAAGCACATATTTATCTTTCAGAGTCCAGTTTATTTTTCTCGGTATGAAAATCTCTAATTACACCCAGTTTCCAGAATAATAGCATAGTTTCTTTCTTGCTTGCTTGCTTTCTTTTTTTTTTTTTTTTTTATGGTTAAATGATATCTCATTACACAGTAAGGCACATTTTCTTCAACCATCCATCTAACAAACACCAAGGCTGATTCCATAGCTTGACTGTTGTAAATGGTGATACAGTAAACATAGCTTTGAAGCTGTTTGTGATGTGGACTAGAGATTCTTCAGGGTGGATGAACAGCAGCATTGGATCAGATGTGTGTTCCATTGAGATTTTAGTACAAAGTACAAAACCTTTGGACTAGAACCTTTCTCTCAACTCCATGGCTGCCCAATCTGGCATCCAGCTCTCTCCCAGATGAGTGAGCTTCCAAATCCAAGTATAGTCCCAGATGGCAAGCATCTCTTCCTTGCATCAGAAAAGGCCGGGGGTGTGGGGAAGCAGCTTTAAAATTTAACCTCAACACACTAGTGCTGTCATTAAATCCCAACACAGCAGCCACCAAATAGAAAACTGAATTGAACTCTCATGTGTCCATTTCTCATTCTGGAGATTAGCAGAGTAAATTTCTGCTCCCCAATCCGGAGCTTTTTCCAATCATGCTCACAGTGCTAATGCCTAAAATGCCAAAGCATTTGAAATCCAAACTCTGCTGTCTCACAGGCTCTGCACTTTGAGCTGTGTTCTTTTCTGCCCTGACCTGGGTCGCCACTAAAGACTGAAGTGCTGAGCATGCTCAGTGGAGTCACCTTTCAGAGAGCCTGAGTCCCTGCAAACAGCCTCAGTGCTCTATGGACATGTACAACCAGAAACACTTACTAGGATACGATTCTCTGTGGATATGTGAGTCTGACAGGAAACATCTCCTAATACACTGGTACCCTGTCTGTGGTACCCTCATACGTAGCAAAACTAGGAAAGCCTACAGAGAAACCAGCTTTGTGTTCTCCACCTAACACTAAGGATTATGTCAGAGGGAGGCAGAGACAATGAAGGGAAAAATACACATTTTCCCTTCACTATAAAGAAAATTAAAACAGATGGGCTATGTGCTAAAGTTTGCTAGAAATGTCTGTATTTACCACAATATTTTGATACTTTGGAATTGAAAGTTCAGTAATTGAACATATAAAGAACCCATCACACAAAATCATGTATATTTTCAGCAAGTTGTTGAAAGCATTATACTCCACAGTGGTGCTTCACAAGCTTCCACAGATTATAAATAACCTGGAATCAGTAAAATGTGGATTGCACTTTAATTGGTTTGAGTGGAGGCCTGGGATTCTATGTGCTTAATAAATTTATAAGTGATATTAAGATAAAGAAAAACTAAAACAAAACCACAATATGAGAACATTCCAGTGTCACTTTGGGATGAATGACCCAAAAAAGTCTTTCAAAAGTCTCAGGAAACAAAATACCCATGGAAGGAGTTGCAGAGACAAACTATGGAGCAGAGACTGAAGGAAGGACAATCCAGAGACTGCTCCACCCGAGAATCCTTCCCATATTCAATCATCAAACCCAGACACTACTGTGGATGGCAGCAAGTGCTGGGTGACAGGAGCCTGAGATAGCTGTCTCCTGAGGGGCTCTGACAGTGCCTGACTAATACAGAAGTAGAGGCTCACAGCCATCCATTGGAGTGAGCACAGTGTCCCCAATGAAGAAGTTAGAGAAAAAACCCAAGGAGCTGAAGGGTTTGCAGCCCCTTAGGACGAACAACAATATGAACTAACTAGTACCCTCAGAGCTCCCAGGGACTAAACCACCAACCAAAGAGTACACATGATGGGACTCATGGCTCCAGAAGCATATGTATAGCAGAGGATGGCCTTGTTGGTCATCAACGGAAGGTCCTTGGTCCTGTGAAGGTTTTATGCCCCAGTGTAGGGAATGCCGGGCCCAGGAAGTGGGAGAGGGTGGGGTGGTGAGCAAGGGGGAGGGCAGGAGGAGATAGGATTTGTTTTTTGTGTTTTGTTTTGTTTTGTTTCAGAGGGGAAACCAGGAAAGGAGATATCATTTGAAATGTAAATAAAGAAAATATCTAATTAAAAAAAAAGTCTCAGTTGCAAGAGACCTTACTCTTAACCCCAGGAAATGGGTCGTTTTCATCATTTACATGTTTACATGTTATAAACTTTACTTCCCTCTTTGCCAAGACCGTAAGGAAGCTCAAAGACAAATCACTTTCTTAGCAAGAGAACTATTTGAGATTATATAAAATGCCCCATTCCTTAACTAATGTGTATTATTAGTACACATTACTAATAATGTGTATTATTAGTACACATTACTAATAATGTGTATTATTTTCTTTTCCTTATAAATTAACACCTATACATATCATTTAATTGCTATACATCTTCTTTGTAAGCTACTCAACATTCTCTGTGATGAAGCTTGGCTTATTCATTACAAGGAGACCACTGTATTGAAGGAGTTTACAGGCTGGTATAGAAAAATATCATGTGAAAAGGCTGGAAAGGTTATGTAGAGGCGTAGAGAGCAGACAGAGTATTAATTCTACATGAGAGTCATTGTTTTGTTATTGTTACTAGTGTTACTTCTGTCATGAACATTCACTGCAACAATGATTTCACTACTGCTTCATGCCTAGCATAGGACCAACACTGGGCATGATGCTTTCTTTCAATTTTTTTTTTTGTATCATAAATCGTATATATATTCCTATGCCATGGCTTTGTGAGGTTATACTGTCATCAGACTTTAGAGGCTCTGCAGTAAGACTTATATAACCATCAGGGAATGCACTTTCCTTCTACACATACCTGGTTTCAGTGGGATTATTTATCATTATTATTTTATGAGAGGGGGTCTCCTATAGCCTAGGTTGACATTGAATTCTGTATGTAAGCTATGATTGACCTTAAATTTGTGGCCCTTCTACTTCCATTTCCCAGGTGGTAAGATTATGAACATGTGCCACCATGCCAGGTTTATGAGATGCTCGGGGCTGAACCCAAAGCTTTTACCATGCTAGCCAAGCTACCTCCTGACAGACTCCATGTTGAGCCTCTGGGTGAGATTATTTTCCTCTGATCGTCTTCCTACACGCTGTTCTTTATTTTGCACTGTTTAAGAGTTTACAATTCAGCCGACTCTTAGGTATTGATGTTGCAAAGGCTGTTTCTGTTGTAATCAGCTCTTCTCTAAGAGATGCTGTTCATTTCCAAACTGTTGCCGTTGCCTAAGGACACGCCAGCATCTTCCGAGTTCTTCAGGAAGAGGCCGCAATCAGGACACATGTCTCTAAATGGGCATTTGCTTCCATACATATTTGTCCTGAAATAAAAGCCAATGTTGCCCCCAATAATGAACACACTGAAGAAGTATTATTTTCACTTCATATTTAACTAAGTAAAATAATATGAAATTGCAATGTATACAACAATAAGTGATCTGTACATGTGCGAGTCACCTTGTACATAGGTGTCATCGAAGCCCATACCTTCATGGCTAAATAGAAAGCCTCCTCCATAAGTTTCACAGAGGACAGAGTGCTTATGCTGAATTTGAAGGTTGGGAAGGAAAGCCGGGCTTCCAAAGAGACCAATTAGGACAAGTGTAAGGAATGGAATAAATCCTGAGTAAATGTGTATTGTTTGACATGAGCATGACCCCAGTACCTTAGACCTATGGGGATGGCAGTCTTCCCCTGGTCTGGTGTGTGGGGATATTGACAGTGGATATAGAAAGTGTTGGCTTCCTACTCCAGGAAAAGGTCTTATTTGAAAGGCTTACAGAAGGTATAGTGACAGTTGGTATCATTTGAACATGCAGATTGAAGGAGGAAAACCTCCCCCAACACTAAACCCATCGCCCAAAGTACTAGGTTAATAGACTAAGTGGACAATAAAGAAAATCTGGATGGAGAAGGTGAGGTGAAGACAAAAGCTGCGCTGCTGTATTTGGAGCTCTTTAGAGTCTTTGAAGGGAAAGGAGTAGGCAGAATTATAGGCAGGAAGTAAATGAGGCATAGTTTTGTGTCTGTCGTCAAGAAAAACACAGAAATGGACATCACTTGGAGAAAACTTGATGACAACAGCAACAGCCTTTGCAATGTCAGTATCTAACATGTCAGCTCAACTGTAAACTCTTAAACAGTGCAAAATAAAGGACAGAGTGTAGGAAGATGGTCAGAGGAAAATAAACTCATCCTGAGGCTCA
Source organism: Montemys delectorum (assembly GCA_019843815.1). Taxonomy (NCBI): domain Eukaryota; kingdom Metazoa; phylum Chordata; class Mammalia; order Rodentia; family Muridae; genus Montemys; species Montemys delectorum. The sequence goes on along the minus strand of JADRCD010222461.1, from coordinate 8,332 downwards.
GCACGTGGTCAGTCAGTAGGTAGCCTGCCTAAAATGGATAAAGAGTACTCAGCCCCCAGTACTTCATAAAGTTGGCACGGTGGCACATGTTTGTAATCCCAGCACTTGGGAAATAGAGGCATGAGGTCAATCTTAGTTATATAAAAAAAATTCAATGTCAATATGGACTACACGAGACCCTGTCTCATAAAGGAAGAATAATGAGTAATTCCATAGAAGCCAGACATGGGTGGAAGGAAACTGTGTTCAAACTACTAAGGTACAGTATAGTAATACATAAGAATATATCATTTATTTTAAGTGTATGATGTCCTTTAAATCTTCAGTTGGGTGAGAGTTTAAAAAGCAACAGAAAGCTTGTGTGGCTGAGATGAAGATATGCACAGAGAGCAAGGGAGGAGTCAAATCTCTGGAATCTTGACTATAACATGAGGTATCCACAGTAGCCACTGTGCCTTCTTGGTATTCCTGTAGTAGACTCTGTGTCCACAAGTGTTTGCCAATCAAGAAACCATGACAAATAACCAGGGCTAGTAGGTGTATGAGAAAAAAGTTAAATTTATATAAATATATGTGTGTTATTAAATATCTATGTATTAACATATATGGATTAAATGTGTATATGTATAAATGCAAACATATTTTATATATACAGTATTTTAAACAATATATATATTGTGCTTGTATATGTTATATATAATATATATTATACATATATTGGTTAAAAGATTGTTTATCGACCTAAGACAATGAGCACTGATACACATGAGAAGCGTGGTGAGTTGAAGGAGAGAGTAACTATTTCACAAACTAGTAAACAAGGCAGAAAGAAGGAAAAGGAAGGGAAATAGAGATGGCTAAATGATTGTGACAGGAAAGGAAGGGGAGAACTAGGGATGAAAATTTCACAATAGAAGGGTACTGAGGGACTCACAAATCAAAGATGAATCTTGGGACTGGGTTGCTTTGGAGAAGTCAAGTTGGAGGAACTGAAGCAGGGAGATGGACATTGTCCCCAAGATGACAATAGGAAATGAGGTTCAGAGAAAGGACAAGTCACTAGCCTGTTTCCATAGTGATCACTAGAGACTGAAAAAAGAATGGGAGAGAAAAGTTATCAAGATGTGCTTACACTGAAGGAACTGATTCTACTGTCTAGCAGCATAAAGTAACTACAGGCTGTAAGAGCTTAATGCTTCCAAGCGTCTAAAGATATCTGAAGGCTCTCGTATATACTCACAAATATCTTAGGAGGTAGAAATGCTAATTGCCCTGATTGATCAATATATTGCTGTCTTGTCTAAGTGTCATACCCTTTCATCTATACAAATATTATATTTTTTTTAACCATTAAAACATTTTAAAAGAATTCTGAACATGTTGCTACATCTTAACTACAAACACTGTTTGAGAGAGGGCAGAGGTATCTTTGAACGTGCCTTGGACATGTTTCCCATCATCCCTCCCTCTCTACTGTGATCTAATTCCAAGACAGCAATTAGGCTATTTATTTCACATTACCTTCTTTGTATCATTTACCTAACAATAGGCAATGTTTTAGACTTTTTAACTTTATGTAGTATCATGCTCTTTTCTTTAGGTAAAACACACTTTCACCTAGAGCTTTTCCTATTGCAGAGAGCACCTCCAGTTCATTCATAGTAAGTCTTTTGAAGATTCTGCTTCATGATGCATGATCACTGACAGATCTTAAAGACATGTCATGTTTTACTATTGTAGCAGGTACTGGAGTAAGTATCTAAGTGTTTCCTTTATCTTCTAATCACATCTCTGTTCTCTAATCTTTTGTGAAATGTGTCTGAGACTCTCGGCCCTGTTCCATTTACTAGGACGTCAAATACTCTCTAAAGTGCTTGCATTAAATTCCACACACACAAAGAGCACGCAGGAGCATCTAGCACTCTGTCCACATCCAGACTCAGCATTTTGCAGACTTGATTCATGCTAACCCAGTATGTTTAAAGTCATATTTTACTGTTGCTTATTCTGCGTTTCACAGCTGAGCATATTCAGTCTGGGTTTAGCCACTTTGGTATGTCTGTTTTCTAGGTGCTTTTTGTGTCCTTTTCTTACAGTTAAATGTTATTTATGTGCATGCTTGCATGAGTTTATGTGTCCCATTTGTGTGCAGTAGACTGAAAAAGCTAGAAGAGAACATCACATCCCCTGGAACTGCTATGACAGGTGTTGGGAGCTACCTGAAGTGGGTGCTGGGAATTGAACTCAAGTCCTCTATAAGAGCAGGATGTACCCTTAATCTGTGAGCCATCTTGCTAACCTCTTCTTGGCCTATGTTTATATTCAGTTATGTATGTTTTCCCTTGCAATTTTTAGAAATTCTTCATATGCTAAAAATCAATTATTATCACTCCTACATCCCAAGTATCTTGGAGTACTTTAATTTATTTTTTCCTGTTTCTTAAAGAATTTCTTGAGATAGTAAACTTTTACTTCTAAATATAATAAAATACATTAACATTTTCTTATATGATATGTGTTTTCTATTCATGAGAAATACACTTCTGCCCAGACAGTCTATTTTCTCCCATATTTTTGCTTAAAGAATCAAACTTAATTTTCAAATTAAGAGAATTAGTTATTCTAGAAATCTGTGAGTGTTTCCACCATGTGGCTGTGGTTTGGAGGCACTTGATTATTTCCCCAAAGACCCTGGATTGGGTCTCTGTTTATTGAGATCTCTGGTCTGTCCATGGAGGGCTGCCTATCTACCCTATTTCAGTAGCATTTCATTTTGATTAGAGATTAATGGGCATCCATGTTCTTCATCACCTCCAGAAAGAGTTCAGGTTATTTTCTGTCCTTTTTCTCTCCCATGTAAATTTCAGGAGTCGTTTATAATCCTCTGCAATCCCTTACTAGAATTTTAAATCAAATTGTATCTATAAAGTTCCTGAGCAGACATTCTCTCATCTCATTCTCCCAGCTACCCCACAAGGCACTTGCATTGCTATTCCAACTTGAGACAGAAATCTGTATTAAGAAATAGTTAGGAATTTCCTCCAAACAGTTAGGAAGAGCTAAAATGGAAACTCGGACTTCTAAATGGTGGTGACCTTTGTGTTTGCTGTCTCCACTGTTTCTTCCCCCTCTCTCATCAACTGCACTGTCCAGTCAGTCCATGGTTGATGGAACACACATGCACACACACACACACACACACACACACACACACACACACACTCAGTGCTCAGGTAATTTTGATCACAGAGAAGAGAAAATGAAGAAGTGCGTGGTGATTGAAGGAAAGAGTAAAGACTCTAGTATTTTCTTCACCTGAACTTACAGATCTGGTTGCTTGGTTGGTTGGTTTTGCCAGTTTTGGTCTCTGGTCCTTTTAAATTGATAGTCTTTTATTTACATGAAATGGGGCTTTAAAAAAAAAGAAAACATGAATTAGAGAAATGGTGGAGCTGGCTTCTCTGCCCTTGCTGTGTGTTTAACTTGTGTAGGGCTTTGTGATAAAGCATACAATTCTTCACATTGATTCTGCTACTGTTTTTGGAAGATAGGTTTAGAAATATTTGAAGAATTTCTACTACCGAAGCAGTTTCATAGAATGGATAAAGAAAAAATGAATATTCATTTCTCAGAAAAAGTTGACCAAGAAAGGAGAAACCAAAACAACTTACTAGTTTAAATATTTTACTTAATTGAAATATTTTCTGGTCACAATTTGATATGTATTTTGCAAAGATGGCTTAATGGGAGCGCTCAAATTTGCCTTGCTTTAAATTTAATATTTCCTTTTTGAGTAAAATATACTCCCTTGACAAACATTATTTTATTTTAAACAAAGGGACTATGAATAAATATGAAGTCTGATAGTAAAGTTACTAACCAAACTATGAAGCATAGCTGTAAAAGAAATTAAAATTCCATTGACTTTGCAGAAAAGCTCTATAACTTTAATACTATTTAGTGTAATGTCTTATGGCATCAAAAGTGTTAATTAATTTGATTTTCTAAAATTTTATTTTTGCTGCTGTTTAAAATAATATAATTGTTTCTTGAAATAGAAAACAAATCCTGCGAATATATGATTGTCCTGATAAATAAAAGACTTTGCAATTTGAAAGTTAGGTAGCAATTATACTGTGTGAAAGAAAGTATGTCACCAGGAAAGACAAAGGACTCAGGTGTAACCTGTTTGCCCACTCCCACCACCAAACAGAACCCTAGGTTCTCTGTGTGGGAACTTTTCCAAGAGGCAAACCAACTTCATTCTCCTAAATGTTTCCCGTAGTCCATAGCTATTGGTACCTCAGGACAGAATGAAGAAAGAGAAAGAGAGACAGGAAAGCAGGCAGACAGCTGGATTAGACTGTGCTGTGTCTATTAGTGATGGGGAGACTTCAAAAGACTTAGAGGTTCATTTTGGACAGGTGCCCAGGGATTCTCCGGCTTACCCAAAACCTTCCATAACTTCTGATTTTAAAATTGAGCTGGAATTCTTTTGAGACCAGACTTTAGGTCTTCAGTCATCTTCCATACCGATGTGCCTGCGAATAAATGTAGGCTAAGAAACTCTAAACTTTCTGATCTTTGTAAAAAAAAAAAATGAAGCCTTTATTTTAAATAGATACTGTAAAAAGATGCATGCTTTTAGGAGTAAAATAATAAGTGATTTCTTTTTCCTTTTACTGGGAGAAACGTTCGTCTGATATCTAAGTCCAGTTCTAAATGATTTGACAATAAAGTGTTGAGAAAGTCTTAGAGACAGGTAAAGTCTGTACTCTAGTCAACTCCCTCATGAGGACTGGTGATGTTGAGTCCTCAGCTCATGAGAAGCTTTAGCCACTGGTGTCCAGGAAGTGGGAGCCTCAGAGAGTGGCACTCTGAGTGACTATTTTATGCAGACTGGTATAGCTGTGAGAAAGCCCATCTGAAGAATTGACAGATGTGTCCGTCCTTCTGAACATATAGATGTCATGAACAGCAGAGAGTAAGCCATTCCAAGACTAAGAACATTCTTTGGTCTTAATTATGTATCTAATTGAATGCCTCTCAAATATCTTTGAAGTACACATTATTAGCAACAAGGCCTCCTACTATGAAAAAAAAAACATACTTATATAAGAGAACGAAACAATGATTTCTGAAACCAAAACCACAATTTCTAGTGTCAGCTTTCACACCTAAATAAACCCCTCCAGTGTCTATTAGTGTGATTGTTAGTAAGGTCTGGTTTCACTCTTTTCTAGAAAAAAAAATAAAGAAATGGAATAGGGACTGAGGAAGAGTTAATGAAACATAGCATAACCCTGTCTCTGAACACAATTTGCAGAGGTCATGTTTGCATGAATGTCCTTATAAGTATAAAGAGTCCAATGTCCACATCACACAAGAGACAACCCACTGTACAACCTCTTGAGGTACTAGGTCTGGTTCTCTGTAGGTAACAATAACAACTCACACAATTATTTATTATTATCACACAATTTATTTTCTGTCCCAAAAGTTTTAATCACTAAGGGCTAGAGACCAGCTAGCTAGCTGCATTAAGAGTCCGAAATTTCTCAAGCTCTGAAAAGCTGTTGTCATAATGCCTTATGTCAGTGCACATTATGCTTGAAAACGTATCACTCTTTCCAAAATAGCAGTAGCTTACTTAGATCTTTGAGCTCTGCTCTAATAAAAATGTAAAAATTAGGAACAGTTGTTCGATGTCAATCGCAGGCTGAAAGCAGATCCCTGGCAGATATGAAATCTGCAATAAGTCTGTACCTCCCCACAGTTCTGCCCTAGGATTTTTCTAAAGCAGACCTCATTTGATATTTCAAACCCCTTCTAACTAAGACAGCACTTGTAACTTGAACTATTTTGTATCATTTTGCCCACGTTTTATTAAAGCTTCTCCAATTGTTCTTCTCTTTGTACTTAACTTGATTTCAACCTCCTTAAATAATACAATAGACATTACAAAATGAAGGCTAAAGCAGTAGTATCTACCAATTGCACTTGTTTGGTTGATATGTGCAAAAAGAGACAAATGAATACCAAGCAGAAATTCACTTTATTATTAACATAGACGCACTTTTATCCCCATACATTCCAGCTCTATTCAGATGTGGTTAGAAAATGGACAAATAGGAGCTTGTTGTTCCTTCTAACTTAGCTTTGAAGACTGTGACCAAGGAGTAATGCTAAAAAGTAAAAAGAAAGAAGAGACAAAAAGCTATAAACTGTTCTCTAAATTATCAAGAAAACTGTTGTTATGTATCTCCGATATTTATATGTTGGATAATCATTTCTGGAACATTCAGCATTTATCTCACAAGTTTTTCTTGACAAAATGTAATTGAACTCTTTGTGCATACTAAAATGAGAAAAATAAGCAAAGTATGGCAGCTTTCTTACCATATGAAAGAAGCCATGTTCTTGAGGAGCCAGGAGAGCTCTCACCTTTTTTTTGTTTTGTTTTGTTTTGTTTTGTTTTGTTTTTTAATTAGGTATTTTCTTTATTTACATGTAAATTTTCCCTTTCCAAGGTTCCCCTCCAAAACAAACAAACAAACAAACAAAAACAAGAACAACCCCTTTTGCCTCCCCCCTCCCAATGCCTGTCCCCCCACCCTCTCCCACTTATTGACCCTGGCATTCCCCTACACTGGGGCACAAAACCTTCACAAGGCCGAGGTCCTTTACTCCTATTGATGATCGAATTTGCAATCCTCTACTATATACCTGCTGCCAGTACATTCAATACCACCCTGTATAGTCCTTGGTTGGTAGTTGGGTCCCTGGGAGCTCTGAGGGTACTAGTTAGTAATTGTTGTTCGTCCTAAGGGGCTGCAAACCCTTCAGCTCCATAGAACCTTTCTCTAACTCCTCCATTGGGGACCGTGTACTCAGTTCAATGAATGGCTGTGGAGCTCTCACTTTTAAAAACCCAACAGCCCCAATGTTAGCCAATACCCACCCAAATACATGGATATTTCTGTATCTGCTGACATACTTGGCAAAAACTACTTCACATGTTTTCTCAAAAAGAGGACGTAAAAGAGTTCTGAAGACTTAGTTAGGTGAATTACAAAGAAGTAGACAATTATGAGCTCAGCTCTTTACCCCCAAATTCCTCAATGAAGAACTGTCATAGACTGGTATTTCCTTTGACCAGCAAGAATTATCATGTGCCCTGTCAGAAGGCATCTTTGAGATTTTTTTTTCCCTAACACAGACAACAGTACAGAAATAAGCAGTAGAGTGTATCCAAACCTTGCATCAGTGTTTATTTTATTGAATAACTTCCAAAAATCACACATACCGTGTACTTCCTAAAGCACACAGGCATATAAACTGCTTTGGAAATTGCGTATTGACAAGTCCATCATTTCTTACCTTTATATATTTAAATTAAGACTTCAATAAATAAACCAGTAAATGCATTTATTATTAAAAAGAAATTTCTTTAAAAATTCAAATCTTAACTTATTAAAAAAATATAATAAAAGACTTTTTGTACTTTAATATGCAAGAATTAGACTGCCTGACCTCTGTTTTAATGACTTAATTAGCTGTACTAAAGCCCAGCTGGGCCTCTGCTGACAACATAGCTAGATATTTCAATCAAGCAGTGTTATGGAGAATAAGTAATAAATGCTACCTTGTCGCCACACAGTCCCAAACCATAGTGCATGCTGGTAATGCTAAATTTGATCAGTATGCCTCATATTTCAATTAGTCGTGGTCTGAATCTTTAAAACTGTGTAATGTGTATGAATTCCTGATATCAGATACAGAGCCACAGGCTCCCACAGTTAGAAGCCATTGAGTTTGCTTTTATTAGCAGCCAATTAATGGCAAAAATCTGCATCGCTTTTAAAATTTATAACCTCCCTTCCAGCTGCATCCACCGCTCTCGCTCTACTGTATACAACCAAATCCGTCTCAGTGTCCGGAGTCAAACAGCTGCAAACTGTACTCTGTCCACAGAAGGGAAAAATCCTTTCATACAGGAGCTTTTTCAACCTCTTAGAAGTTCTTTTCAAAGCTCAGCAGCACTAGGCACTTTGCGACAATGAGCGATTTAATACAGAGAGAAAGAAATCTACACCAAGGTAGCCTCCTGGGATGTGCTAGGTTTTCAAACGCAGTGAAACCCGACCACTCCCACACCGCAGAAGGGCGAGCAAAGCCACTTCTCCTGACCAAGGCTAAGAAAATATAAACATATAAAACCTGACCCTCACACAAAGTTAACCCATTGAAGTCTATGTGGTCATTAAACAAAGTGGTGTTATACAAGTTTAATAGTACATAAAATTTTGGTATTCAAATTTGTATGTTCAGA
>JADRCD010222460.1:0-13004 GCA_019843815.1 Montemys delectorum | reverse complement strand
TATTAACTATTCCAAGGGGCAGGGACTATGCCAAAACTGAAGCACAGGGGCCAAGGCTCCAAAGCAGCGGAAAAGGAAGGTCAAAGAAGTGCATTCGGAAGCTGGACATTTCACTGATGGAGACCCATGTGTTAGCAGATACGTGCCAAAAGGAGCAGAGAAGGGAGTGAGTGTGGGAATGAGAACATGTGGGCAGACCCAGCCCACATACAGGAATTCCAATGGGCAAAGTAAGATGGGTTCAAGAGCACCTTGATGACATCTCTCTAACACTGTTGTGTTGTCTCCTGTGGGTGGGGATGGTGACAAGTTGTACTGGGTAATGAGGACAATTTTTAGAGCCGCAAGAGCCATGTCATGAGAGTTCTACACATAGATCTGATTGGAGAGACAATCATGTCGAGGACAGATGACTGGATGAGCTGCTCAGGCTAGTTGGAAGCCCATAGCACAGGGTTACGACACGCTCATAGTATCTCTATCTTAACAGTCTTCGCCTGTACTGTGCTTATCTGAGTCCATTATCTGTCAGTATGGCAGAATACCACAGATGGAGTGACTTATAAACTAGAGAAGCTGATTTGGCCAGCTTCTGAAACGGAGGAGCTATGGATGGTGAAGCTTCCTCACCAGCTGCCCCTCACACCAGAGTAGAAGATATCTCATAGAGAGTCTGTTCAAGAGGAGAACCATTCTTATAGCTAACCCACATTAACATAATAGGTTTAACCCACTTAGGAGGTCAGCGTGACCTATTCACTTCAAAAAGAAGTGAATTTAATACCATCACCAGCACCAAACTGCAACATGAGTTTTGGAAGGGAGGGGACATTCAAACCAGGACAAGAGACCACTTATCCCTTTACTTATTTTCTCTAGACCAATTCACCACACAAGTATAATTTTTAAAAAAAAACCATTTGCTAGAAAAGATCCTTATGTGTGGTTTAGGGTATGGTCTAACCAATATGTAGTTATCTAGTTTGTGAGTTCTGAGCTAATAGGCAAAAAGAAGTAGTTACCATCATTTCCATTGTGTTCCATGGTTACATGGACTCAACTTTGTTTTTGTTATCCAGAGCTAAGTTGTAGAACTTGAACTCTAAGATGAATAAGACAGTATTCTTGGCCTCTGTGCATTCAGATGTCACCATCTGCCTATGCCTGGCATCTGTGTCATGGAATCCTGATGTAGAGGAGAGGAGGGAAATGGTTATGATTAGAATGAGTGATACCTAGTGTCACATTTTGTTCAACTACAAAGTCAGATCTAATTGGAGAGTATGATCCAGAAAGGCTAGTGGAAGGCATAACAACTGGAGAAGATTGAACAGCAACAACATCACACCATGCCATGTCTTACACACTGAACCATACCACACTATACTGTACCATGTCAAACCAAACTACACCATACCATAATGTTTCATACTATACTATACTATACCACACCAAACCACACTATACCATACCATAATATACTGTACCACACTATACCACACCAAACCACATTATACCACAGCATACCATAATAAACCACACCATACATCGTCAGACTGAACCATGACATTTTCTTCTTCACAGAAGTTAATTGAGTTAGAAAAATTCAAGCACAGTACCCGAAGCCGAGATGAAGAACAAGGGGAATGAAACTGGTTAGAAACCATAGCGTCAAGGGCTCGACTCTTACAAGCAAATGTAGAACCCTGGCTCCCTTTCTAGATTTTTCTCCTCATGATGCCTTTAAGGCAACAGGTCCTGAGATTTCTGTGCTCCCTGGGGATGGGCTGTGGGATGACATTACTGCTGAATGCCAGTTAGGGGTGGGTGGGAGGATGCTAATGAGCTAGGGCTGGGAGTTGCTGGACCTGTGATCATTGTCTGAATTTTACCACTGACATTTCTAGGAAAGAATTTGGCTTTGATGATTTTGGCTGTAAAATATTGGTAAGATAAGTCCCTGCTTTCCCTTTCCATGTTCATCTCCTCTGGGGCAGAGGAAAACCCCAGACACCAGCTTTCTGGTAACACAAAGAGTTTCCCATAACCATGTACTGTAAATTGCAAGCACGACCCTCCTCTTTCTCTTCCTCTTTGTTTTGTTCCCCAAGCAATATTGTAAGAGTCTATGCAGTCTCCTGAGGGGCTTGGCTGGCAATCAGTGCAAGATGCTATTCCTTTGGCAGCAGTTCCAAGCGACTAGACTAATGTATTCCTTTTTTTTTTTTGCTCAGTTTCTGCAATATTGCATTATGGTTCTATGTAGCTGAGGGACTTGAAGGAGAAACCAAAGCTTAGGGAAAGTGAAGGCACAATCTGGCAAAGCCGCCTAACCAAGCAAGATGATTTTGACAGCTGGAAGTCACAAGCCCCTGCTGGTTTTTTTGGTGGATGTGGCTTCTTTACAATCAGTGGGGCTCAGCTTCTCTGGTTGACCAAAAGGCAGGTGGGGCTATGATGAATCTGTTGAGGGCGAATAAATCTGGGGTCTAAGTTCATGTTCTTTGTCCATATCCTTTATCCCTGCCTTTGCTCTTGCAGACTCTGACATTCAAACAAAGCCTGGCTCAAGGGCAAAACTTCCTTCCTATCTCAGAGCCATAGGGAATGAACATCTAAACTCCAGCACTTAGCTGAGCCTTTCCAACCATCTCCTCCAATTCCTTGTGTGCCATGACTTGGAGAGAGGGAGTGAGCCTCTAAGACCAAGTCTCAGTTTCCCTAAGTTACATTATTGGGCGATGAAAATATTTTCCCCATCTGGTGAAAAACAAACAGGCCTTGGCCACATCTCTCCTGCTTGAGGCAGTTTCAGTATGTTCCTGACAGTTAGGGCTTGTTAACTTCCTCTGGCTTTGTTTTCTGAGACACTAGAGCTGTTTTACCATGAGACTTGGCTAAGGGAGAACCTTGGATCAAGTGTGTATCCTCTGTTCACAGCATCATGGTAGTGAGCTGGAAAGGGTTGTCATAGATCTGGGAATTTTAGAAACAGAAAGTGAGTTGGTTTTTTTTACAAACCATTGTCTACATCCTTTGCTATGCTGGGCACCAGGGCAGAGAAACCTTGTGTACTGCCATCAGCTGCCCTTAACTCCCTAAATTGGTGCCACATAGTACACATTCATGAGTACTTGTGGGATGAAGATCTAAGCGAACCAGCTTGCTATGACAAATTACATAATTGACATCAACTACGGTGCCAGGGCTGGGGATGTGGCTCAGTTGCCGGTATACTTGCCTAGCATGCATGTAGGCCTGGGTTTGACCCCCCCACAGGTGCTACATAAATCAGGCAGGGTGTTGCAAACTTGTAGTCCCAGCATTTGTGGAAATGGAGGCAGGAGGATCAGAAATTTAAACCTGTGCTTGGGTATATAGCCTGACCTGTAGGAGACCTTGTCTCAAACCCAAAATATAATATCATCGAAAGATAAATTTTCCCAACTGCTTTTTAAAAATATTTAGAAGTGTTTTAATTAATGTATAATAATTGAATATGTTTGTGAGGCACACAGTGTGTCACACCCCTCAAGGGACCATGACTCTACATGATCACAGCTTCCTCTGATGGTTGCTTCTTGGGACTGAAGCAGAATCTTTGTAGATTGGGATAAGGTTGAAAACTCATTTGCCCAAATTTTAAGGACTTGGACTCTGATGCTAGCTTTCCTGGTTTTAATTCTTCCGTGAAGTATTGGACAAATACTTCTTTTCTCACAGTTTTAGTTTACTCATCTGTAGACAAGGGGTTTAAGTTTCTAAGGATCTTTCTGAAAACAGAAATCAGAAGAAAGAAGAAAATGATATCCAGTTGGGCATTCTCAAATGAAAGTTTCACTATCCCAAATGCCTCTGTTCCTTTAAGAACTTCATCCCAGCTTTGAAACTGGCAGAAGGTAGATGAAGAAACAAGTACATGTATTTCAGAAGTAAGTGCTACATTGGCTCAACCTTGGGAATGGACATTTGCCTAGAGAGGGGTATTTCTATCTGAAATGGGGTGACTCTGGGAAATGTCGCCCTCGGAAGCCCCATCCAGGCCACTCTGCCTTCCCACATCTCTTCCCTCTAGAGACAAACCTGACATGAGGTTTAAGGCATGAAACAGCTATAGCCTCTCAGGCATCTTAACGCTGAGCATTCAGCCATTGCTGCTGATGGACAAACTGCAGTCTAGTAGTTGAGTTTGGAAAAGTGATGTCTGGCCCCCATCCTTTATCCTTCACCTCAAATCTGAGAGAAGTCAGAGTTTACTTACACATTTATTCTTTGGCCCTTATTGTGTCTCTCAGAAATGATAGTTTATCCAACTCATTTATTTACTTAGATACATTTGTTTAATCCAGGATCTCAAGTACCCTAAGCTGGTCTTAAACTTACTTTGTAGCCCAGGATGTCCTTGGTCTATTGATCCTTCTATGTCACTTAAGGCAGCTGGGATTCTAGGTATTACACTGCTATACACAGATGATGTACTCCAGAGAACTAGGTCTAGAACCCCATGAATGCCAGGCAAGTGCTTTACCAACAAAGCTCTGCTCTAATTAATTTGTGACTCATCCCTTGTCTTGTCCCCTTACCCTATACTGCCTGGGATCAGTACAGGCCAGGTGAGCTAGACTGCCACTGACAGGGAAATGCAAAGTGGGAAGAGTAGAGTCTCAGGCATGAGGCATGACTTGAGCATGATTTCGTTTCTTCAGAGATGGTATATTGGACTCAATAACAGAAAGGTTAGTGCTCTTGGTCCTGGAGGTAAAGATGCAGATATAGTAATGGTTTCTAACAGCTGTTTCCTCTCACATGCCTCCAAGATGCCTGGAGGCATTAGGACATTGATATCGTTTATTGATATCAACTTTTAGCCCCATCAGGACCCAGAGCTCAAGTTCTGATCTTATGTCAGGTAGATGGGACCCTTCTTTCCCTCATCTATACCTGTATCTATCTGTATTCCTCATCTGTATCTGTAGTGTTCAGCACTCCAATCAGAGTCTTGCTCAGATCTGTCGACCCTCTGAATCTAGCCGCTCTTGTTTAACCTGTGGTGGATGATCATATTCAGGAACTGTTCAAAGTCATCAGATAGAACTGGTAAGGGTGGTAGCCCTAGGACAGAGCTCACATGGATAGAGACCAAGGTCATTTTCAAGCAGCAGGTCCCACAGCAGTATATCTATATGAGGTGAATTCTATGGAAAGAGATGCTACTTCGACTGTAGGCCTCATCACCAAGCCCAAAGAGCAATGGAACAAAAAGTAAGTTCGGAGGTTAGAAGCGGGATGGAGCTACAGCAGAGCTGAGAGTGAACTGATGAATAATTCAGAGTAAGTGGGAGAGCTCAGACCAGACCGTGGACAAAGATGAATAGTGTCTTCACATGCCAGGCAGTCTCAGAGCTGTGCCTGTCTATTTTCTGGGCCTTAGTTCGGTGTGGGACTAAACTTCCTCATGCCATCTGATGATGTGGCTGGTCTCAGAGTGGGACCCATTCAGGCTGCTTCCAGTGTAGGCCAGGCTAAAATGTGACATATTTCATGTAGAGACTGTATTTGGTTGCCAGCCTTGCATAAGGCCCACCAAGACTGTCTTCCTGTCTCTGCCTTGAGACAGGAAGAGAAAGTGATCCCAGGCTTTTATCTTGTTATTCTTTCACAAGAGTCGGTTCTTCTCCAAGTTCAGAAACATCCTAAGAATTGAAAACCAATTTTAAAAACAAAGCATTTCTTTACTCTATAGGAAAATCTGCTACCACACCCACCTCTTGCCTGTGCCAAGTCTGCCTGCTCCCTGCAGTCACCACATGCTTGGTGAAGTCAGGACACTCGCTGGCTTGGCAAGTGAATGAAGGTTGTGAGCACTCGTGGAGGCATCAATTTCCACTCTTTGCTCCTAGTGACAGATGAAGCCCAGTTCCTGATGTGAAAGCCACTCATAGCGGAGCCATGTGTGTGTGGAGAGTTTGAAGATGCCTGTCTGATTCCACAGGTAAAAGTAATGAAGGCAGTCTATGGGGAACTCCTCTCACTACAGGAGAAGTCCCAAGTGGGACTTTCATGTGAAGGGCCAGACTGGTCTCCAAAATACTATGAATTCCATCCAATTGACTTTTACTTCCTGAAGAGGATAGAAGGAGAGGAATTCGGTGTTTCTTTAAACATTGATCATTCTGGGAGAAATAGACTGGGCTTTGAGCAGATGGGATGGCTGTGGGGAAAAAGAGCCACATTTCAGGGTTACTATGTAGAAAACATGTTCCCCATCTCATAAACGACAAGCCAGCTCTGTAGATGCTGCTGTTGCCCCCAGTTTGCAGATGAGAACACTGAGGTACCAGGCTGTCAGGCATAGCCTATATACTTGGAGCTAATTTTTCTGACACTGGAGTTCATGTTATCCCAAGCACCACACCCCTTCGTCTCATGTGTGGCAGTAAGTAGCATAGTCATGTGCACATGGAGGCTATCATCCGTGTGCCACCAATGGGGGACGGGACGGTGGTGGGTCTGTCTGTAAATGATGGATGCAATACTTCAGTGCACAGTCTCTATTTTAGTTGACAGCATCACCTTGTGGATGGAAGTACATCTGGTGTGTGTTTTTATTTGTAAATATATGTTTACTCTAGCGATTAGGGATAATGAGCTAAGCTATTATGCCGTCAGTCAAAGTTGTTTAGGGAATCGTAACTTCTTTTCCAGAGTTTTTATTTTATTTTATTTTATTTTTTTTAGCAATCAAACTATTATAAAAAGAATGATCGACTAACAAGTCTCAGTCAACAGATGAACAGAATGAAAGCTGCCTTTGTTTCTTGCTATCTTGATTAAAATGTACTGTGATTCTGCTTGCTTAATTAATAACTTCTGAAGAGTGGAGAGTGAGAGTTTATAGTAGTTGTGGTTTTGTGGTAAGAGGTAAAAGGCAATGTGAGGTAGCAGCAGCTTAGCAGAGCTACACTGTCTAGGACAGAAGGCTGGCCGGCCCAGTCTCAAGCTCTTGAAGGGTGGCCATTTTCACTGTGGGTGTTTTAAACTCCCCTAACATGAGACTCTTTCTACACTATGCCCTTACCCCCACCCCCTCGTTACTCCTCTATTCCTTTTTTTTTATTTAAAAAATAAAATCTTTGCGCGCCAAGAGCAAGCAAGCCAACACTCTAGTATGGACTGGACATGGGTTCGTGAGCTCTTACCCTGTACTGAGGAGCCCTTGAGGGCTGATGACTTGGAGGACGAGGTGAGTGAGTTTCTTTAAGGCTGTGTCCCCTTGATAGGTCAGCTGCCTTGGAGTGCGGCCATCGGAGGACACCCTTGGATATTGGCCTTGCCTTCCATAATGTTTGAGACAGTGCCTTAGCTTCTCATCTTACCACAGTAGCTCTGGATTGCAAATGTGCTTCAGATCCTTTGGCGTTTTGTGCATTTAGGTTCTGAGCACCTTAGCTACCGAGTCGTCTCTCCACTCCTTTTCTTCCTTTCGATTCTTTATAAAGGTGGAGTCTCATGGAATTCAGACAGCTTTGAACCAGCAATTCTCTTGAGTTAGTCTCTTAAGTGCTAGGATTACAACGGGGCAGGTAAGTCCAACATTTTGACCTTGTTGTGATGCTGATGTCTATAAAATTCATGCAGGAGAACCGTGCAATTGAGTGAAAGGAATATGGGCACACACATATATCATAGTATTTCAAGCAGGTATGTGATTTCCGTGTGCTGAGTGGCATTTCTGGGTGCATGAGGCCCTTGGGTTGCAATATGGGCTATGTCTGGCAGGTGTGCAGCAACACACCTGGTTTCTAAGCTAGGCTTATCTCTCACCCAGAGAAAGTAAGGCAGAACATGTGTGGTAGTTGTCAAATGCCTAGAAACACAGATCCACGTTTTTTTTTAGGGGTTTGAAGAAAGCAATCCCTGCGTTTAATGACAATGAAAACCCCAAGATGATTATCCGTTCAAAGTGCCCATGACCAAGTTACAGACTTGGCAGCTGGCTCTCATCCTCTTTGCTGCCTTCTCTTTTTGAGGTGTTTTTTTGGCAAACAAATAGATTTACAAAAACCATAGAGAAAAAGATCACAAATACTCCAGTCCTGGTGTTCGACGACTTAAGTGACAGCATTAATTGGTTTTAACTAGCCTACCAGCTCTGGATTGTAAGGCAACGCAGCAGGCCTCCCTGTCCTCCTTGGGGGTGATAGTTTGACAGAATTCAACCACCTGTCTTACATTACAAGTACTGTTTTGATTAAATGCTTCCTTCAGAAATTTTAGTGGAGAAAGTTCACTTTTTGGTTGTTTTTTTTTCTTCTCCCGTCTCCCTTGCAGGAAAGCCTGTCGGGCAAACGTTAGCCTGGATGTTAAAGAGTCTCACTTGGATCGAGTTTGCAAAAAGCCAGCCCGCTGAGCTCTACCTCCATAGGCTTTCTCGGGTCACCCCTGACAGCCTGGCTCACCGCACATCCTACCCAGCAGCTCAAACCTCACAGCTGAAGGTCTTTAGGGCAAGCCTTTAGTTTGAATTTCCCGGCTTTTTGTCAGTTGGTGTCAAAGTCATAGCCGCCTCTTCCCACCGACTGCGGTGGCTTTGTTTTTTTTTTTCCCCCTTCCTATCCATTTGCTACTTGTTAGCCTCTGTGGACTGTGTCGCCACACTTACAGGAGCCAGAGTGTGTTGGTGACAGATGGTGGGGTTGGGGGTGGGAACCGAGCTGCCGTGGCCAGCCGCCAAGGGTTATGCCTGGCAGGGCCAGAAGCGGCCCAGTGCTTTCCCCGTGCAGTTTGTTTGGGTTCTGTGGGCGTGTTCGTGGGTGCCTGAGCACACGTGGCGTGTTTTGTTGTGTTACTGGTTGTTTGTATTGTTGTTTGGGCCAACGACAACAGAGGCCGCTGGCTGGCGGCTGCTTTCTGCTCTTGGCAGTTTCCAGGCTCCCAGACAGGAAATCCTCCCAAGGATTGCAGCTGTGAATTGGCCCATTTTTCTGGAGAGAGGATAAAGAAAAGATTTTAGTGGGATCCTTTGCTTTCCTTGCACAAGCAGGGACGTGTTGAATACGAACAAGGAAATGTGGAGCTGAAGGGGTGGATGGAGAGAGGAGAGAAGGACAACCCTGAATGAAACATGATATTCCAAACCCAGGGCAGGCAAGAGCTCCACATACAAGTGCACTTCCTGGGAGGCAGGCGGGGCTGCGTTGAGATGGCGTTGGAGGGTTTAGAGTGGGGAGGAACATGAATTAACATATTTAGCGATTTCTCCATCTGTAGTTTGGAGGAGTTGCATTCGACTAGACACGGGTGGATGGGTGAGTGTAAGAGGCTACTTATGACAAAACGTGGTACTCGAGTGAATTAGGATGACGACTGTGAATGTGGAGATGAGGGGGTTCAGGGATTAGGTATCTATGTTGTGGTAGACCAAGAGGAAGTGTCTATCGGCAGGTCAAAAGCAGCGAAGCAGGATAGTAGGTTCTTGCTTCGGTCGCTGGATGGCACATAGAGCCGTTCACCAGGATGGGAAGGGCCCATGAGAACCAAGGCTTCCAACATCAGTACTTAGGAGAGACACTTGCTGCACTGTACACTGGAATGTCCAGTCCCTTTAAAGTGAATTCAGAGGCTTGGGATGAAAAGAAAATACCTTCCATCGAGGGCACAAAGATTATACAGGCAAGAAAATAACTTCCTAGTGTCTAGGATGTTTTTACTTCAGCTTCCATCCTTTGCCCAGCTTGCTCTTCCTTGTCATACTCTAAACTAATGATGATGATGATGGTGGTGATGGTGATGGAGATGATGACATCAATTTTATACATAGAGAAAGTGTGAGATTTTGTGGTCACTTGACTGGTAATCCTCATTATTGCCAACACTCATCAAAGGCTTGCCTTGCTGCGATTATGTTCCTGTGCACTTTATACTTTATATATGGAAGGAAACTTCCAGTTTCACCCCTTCTTGCAGGATGGAAACTGAGACACAGAAAGTCTAAATACCTTGTTCAAGATTATACATGACAAAGTTGGGTTTCACTTTAAGCATTTTTATTTAGTTTACCTATTGAATGTATACATGTGGGCATACACATGTACGTGCACACACATATCAAGGCCTGGGTTTGGGGGTCAGAGGACAACTTCGAAGGTTTCTGTTTTCTCCTTATAGTCTGGGATTCAGGACTTGAACTCAGGACATCATGCCTGCAGAGCAAGCAAACCCACTGAGACATCTCACTTGACTCAAAGTTGGCTTTTAAATGGAGTGCTGAGTTCCCAGGATGTGCGGTCTTTGCATCATGCTAAGTGTGGTAGAAGCAGCACAATGAGGTGGAAAAGCTTTCCCTTAATTCCTTTCCTTCCTCTCCTTCCCTCTTTCCTCTACTCCTCATCCCTTCTCTCCCTTCCTTCCCCCTCCCCCTTCATTTCTGGTAGCCCATGCTGGCTGGATCTCATTATGTGGTAGGTCTAGACTTGAACTGATCCTCCCGCCTCCACTCCAATGGCTGGAATTATAGCTATGTGTCTGCATCACATTTTGTTCCTCTCTCTGTTTTCCATGCTCTTTGGATGGCCCCTCCCCTCCTCCTGCAGCAGCTTTATGTATTGGAGGCATGAGCAGCATCACTTTAGCAGCTATATAATTATGACTTAACTGTTTTCCTCTAAAGTGTCATAACCTGATAACTCCAAAAAAGACTATATGTTGAAAGGACATAATATTCTGTTGAAAACTTTAAGAAGAAAAGAAAGAGACCATAGATGCTATGCAATAGTTTGGGTCATACCTTCAAATTGAAACTAAAAATCAAAACTTCATGGAATGTCTTTTTTTTTTTTTTTTCTGTACAGGTAGGAAGGCCTGATATGAACATCCTATCAGTTTCATCTTCCTGTCTATTAACAGATGACCTCTGTGTATACCAGTGATGAAGGAATTAGGTTAAAAGCAATGCCCAATGTTCATATGCCATGGGCCTGCAGGCATGGTCTCACCAGTGTGCTCAGTACACTTCTGTCATAAGAGAGGAGAACAACAGATCCAATGTTATTTGTTCCTTCTGTTCTACCACGCTTTATTTATCTAATTACTTATTTTTTTTTTTAAGTAACTGCCACTATGATAATGGGAGAAGTGTCCATTCTGGCAGTGCTATTTCCAGAAAGTTGCACTTTTTCTAAGTAAGGTTGAAGCAACTGCAGACAATTTCTTTCTTTGGTTTTTAACTCCTTCTAGCTACTGTGGAATAATCTTGGAACCGGCTCCTCTTGTCAGTTCTCTCCACTGGTATCTGATACCCAGATGATGGAGAACAGCTACTAATATTCATATCATCCAGGTGGGGATGATCTGAAGATGAAGCAAGATGATTTCCCCATTATGGTTACCATCCAATCTGGTAGCTGAGACAAGACAGGTAAAAATGACTGCCTCACACTTTTAAAAAGAAGTATAGAAGAATGTTGGTATTGGATACTCCCCAAAATGTGTTCCTCATCTGGGTTTGAGGAATGCATTCTATTCTTGCCGTGGACTGGCAAATTAAGAACTCTAGTAATCCCCCCAATAAAGAAACCTGTACAATATTTTCCTGGCATAACATTTCCCATCTCACCTGCCATCATTAATGCTGTCAGTCCAACTGATGTCCCAGCTAGATCACTTTGTAACTCATTTGAGATATATTGATTAAACTTTCTCCATTAAATAAAGAAGTTTGGGAGTGGATATTGACTCTAGGTAAGTTGTTTACAATTAGGTGAGTCAGATGACCCATAGTTTATGCTCTGGCTTAGTCCATTACCAATTATGTAATTTTTGCCAACTCCTTGATTATCACAAATGGGCAACAGATCTTCCCCCCAAAGGATGGTTATGATTTGTTTATTCATTCACAGCATTCATTCATCTTATCAGCATTTCATTTTTTCCCCACTCCAGGAATTGATATAGGAATACCTAGTCCACTTGGAATTGGACTGCAAAATTGACTTTTGCAAAGCCCCCGACTAGCCTCTGCACTTACATTACCCCGAACATGACTGGATTATCGTCTGCCTTGGCATTATATAGCAAGAGAGAGTCCCCTGTTGGCCAGGCCAGATGTTTTTCAGTAATTCTAAGCCAAATGGATGTCACTCACAGCCTAGATGGGTAATGGAAAATGTGCCAAAGTAAAGACAAGATGTTTGTCAAGGTATCTCCTACATGAGTCTTACAAATGCTATTTTGACTACTGCTCTTTGTTCTGCTTTTTAAAACAAAAGTCTTGGAGATTTCAATCTTTGTTCTTTCATTTAAGAAATTTATTTTACAAAATCAACTCGTGAAAGATTCTCCTTTAAGAATGAATGGATGACTACAAGAAAAGAGGAGTTTCAGGTATACCTACATTGTCATGACTGGTCCCCAGGTAGAGAAAATGCCACATCCACTCACCTTTTCCTTTCTCCCCATCACTCTTTGAACCTCAAAGAGCAGCCAGGTAGTTTAAGTGAGGGTTTGCCTTATAGAAAACACTAGATTATATTAGAGTCAGAACAAGGTCTGGGAAGCTAGACAAAGCCACAGGGACCACCCTGCTTTTGTTGAGGGGACTTCTTATTCAGTGTATATCAGGTTGGTCCAGCAAATCCAGCTGCACTATTAAATGCCCACACACAGCTTCTGGCACATAGATCTAGACCAACTAGTATACTTGTCCAGGTGGGTGAAAGATGGAAAACAAAAACTAACCCCCCTGGGCTCACTCAGAGGAAGAGCAAGCCGAGGGGTGCATGTGGGGCATCTGATGGGCCGGCAATCTTCTTTTGCTGCACATTGCTGAAGCAGCATGGTGAACATGTTGAACTCAGTCACTGTATTTGTGTTGAGTGAACTGTCTTTTGCATTGTAAAATGTTCAGTGCTGCCTGGGACCTCTACATACTAATAGATGCCAATATGGCCTCTCTCAAGTCCCTGGGACTTGAGAACAACATTGTCTCTGGTTTAAAACAAACATTC
>JADRCD010222459.1:0-16082 GCA_019843815.1 Montemys delectorum | reverse complement strand
TGTGTGTGTGTGTGTGTGTGTGTGTGTGTGAAAGCATTGTCTCTTGCTCACCAATTCAACAAGACCAGCTGTTAGGATTGTAAACATATGCCACAAAGCTTGGCTTTTTATGTGGATGATAGGTGTCCAAACTCAGGTCTTCAATCTTGTCAAGCAGGCACTTTACCAATTAAACCATTCCCTATTGCTCGTTTAACTGACTCTGGCATTAAAAAAAAAAAAGTGTCCTATGGTATTATCTAATTCCTTTATTTTTCTCCTTGGGATGAAAATTTGATAGATATACCTCATTCTATGAACTAAGGGTACCATAAACACTACCATCCAATATACCCCAAAGAGAATCCAAATAGCTTAATTAATAATGAGCTTTATTTTTAAAATTGCCTTTTGAAGACTTTCTTAAGCCCCTAAACTGTGAGCCAAAATTCTTCCTCTACTTCCATTCCACCTGCACATCTTAAGAACTGAGTTTCCTTAGAGCTAACAGGAATGTTAAGACTGTTGAAACTATATCATAAGAAGATCCATTTTAAGCAAAGACCTGAATAGTTATATATATATTTTAGTTGGCTAGGTCTTGATGTCAGAACATTCAGAGAGGAGGACCAATGACCTGCATACACTTCAAAGCTTGTTCTTGCAGCAGCTGGTCCAACTGGAATGACTTGAGAAGGAAATTAGGAAAACCAGCTGTGAGTACAGCTCTGTCACAAACAGGCTGAACAGGAGTGAGTCACTTCATATCTGTGCTGAGCCTCAAAGTGACCAGCTATCAGTTTAATAAGGACAGACGCCCAAAGCACTGGAGCAGGCTCTGGACAAAAAAGTTCATCCCTGCTTCCATTTGTGCCTGCGGCCATTCAGAAGCCCCTCTAGCCTGTCACTCAGGGGCTTTAGGAGGCGGGGCGAGGCGGGGGAGGATGGCACTTCCTTCTGAGCTTCAGTTTTCACACACCTAAAAAGCTAGGGGCTCGAGGCCGTCCTCGCCAAAAAAATTCAAGGAACACAATGTGCAGGAAAACTGTAACATGTAGAGGGTTATCCAAATGTATATTGTCTTGGATACAGTACACAAGACGACCCATAAAACACTTGGAATTGCTCCTCCACGCCCACTGGCACGGTAGGGGGCGGGGCCACATACCCCGCCCCTTGGAGACGCCCCGCCCCGCTCGCGCCTGCGCAGTGTGTATCGACGGCCCGAGCGCCTAGGCGGGAGGTAAGGGGCTGACGGGCTGCCGCCACGGGGGCGCTGGGCTGCGATGTGTCACCACGGGCCGGGCGGCGGACTCAAGGGCCAGACGCCGGTCAGCAAGCCCGGCTTCGGGTCAGTGTGAGCGCCAGGGCCGCTACCAGAAGTGGCCAAGCCTCCCTGGTTTCAGTTTTGGAGTAGCTGTCCCTGCGGGAACGGGGAGGCCGAGGCCCCGCGGCGCCATGCCCTCCGGGGTCGCTGTGAAGAGCTGCTTCCGGCCCTGGGTCGCCAGGTCTGCTGCGCCGCTCGGGTCGTCGGTGTGGCCCGGGTGCGTCCTGGTGACTCCGTGAGGGACGCGATGCCAGTGCCCAGGCAGGACGCGGAGAGGCCGCAGCTGCGGGGACCGAGCCAGCATTTATACTCCTTGTGCCACCTACATGCCCAAGGGGATGCATTTCTTTGAGGGATAGTGTTGTCAGCAGTTTGGGACATTTTTCTAGGAAAGGGACTCTTTCGCTTTTAAATAACTCTCGAGTAATTTACTTCACCTTTGGGTACTTTTTCTTCTTGTGGAACCCTAATATTATGGTACCCATATCATCTTAGTTGCAAGTTACCAAGAGATCAAGTTTGTAAAAAGCACTTGACACCTCTCACTGCAAAGCGACTGCAGTCTTGTCTCCTAAACGTTCTTTCATCCATGAAACAGCAATTCTTATACATGCGGAAACACCAATCAAAAACTTTGGAGTAATTTACAGTTAATGAAAAGTCGTAGAAGTTGCTGGAGGCCTTGGTGGCCCACGCCTTTAATCCTAGCATTTAGGAGGCAGAGGCAGGGGGAATCTCTTGACTTCAAGGCTAGCCTAGTCTACAGACTGAATTCCAGGGCAGCCAGGACTACACAGTGAAACCCTGTCTTGAAAAAAACAAAAAAGAAAGAAAGAAAGCTCGTACGAGCAATACAGAACACTACAGCGCTCCTGTGTTCGCATTTTACATACCATACTAGTACAGTCACGAGAGCAAGAGATTATTAATATTAGATTAACTGGGTCTCTTGTGATTCCATTCTTTTTATTAGAGTCCTTTATGTATTCTACAATGGGATCTAATAAACAACCTTACTCTTGATGGACCCAGCACCATTACCTTTTCCAATCTGTACCAGTATCATAACTTTAATGCTTTTGAAGAGTCAGGAATGTTGATAGTGCCTTTCAAGTAGAAGTTTGTCTACAGTTGGTTGGAATTAGATTGTGTTGCACTTCTGTTAAGAATACCACAATGTATAAGTACCCTTTTCAATTTATGCCTCCATGGACCCTCCAG
Organism: Montemys delectorum; assembly: GCA_019843815.1. Classification (NCBI taxonomy): domain Eukaryota; kingdom Metazoa; phylum Chordata; class Mammalia; order Rodentia; family Muridae; genus Montemys; species Montemys delectorum. Next base: position 13,555 of record JADRCD010222459.1, on the reverse strand, counting down.
ATGGGACCTACTGCTTGTGTGTTGACACAATCACTTAGTTAAATTTGGTATCTGGGAGATTCTCCATAGCAATTAGTACTCCAGTTACTCCCCAAGAACTATTTGAAACTGTGACAGTCCTCAATTTCCTTCCTTCTTTTATGAACTTTTTCTCTAAGGAGGAGCTTTCCATCTCATTTCTTTATCTATATTCAATTCTCCTATGATTGCTGGGTACTGGTGACACACGCCTTTAATCCTAAGACTTGGGAGGCAGAAGCAGGTGGTTCTCTGAGTTCGAGGCCAGCCTGGTCTACACGAGGGAGTTCCAGGACAGCCAGGGCTGAAAGCCCGTCTTGGAAAAATCAAGAAACAGAACCTCATATGATTTATTTTGCTGTTATTATGTACTTCATATATCAAATTGTTCTCACTTTGGCCATTAGAAGGTTTTGTCTTGTCCTTATTATTTTCTGTACCTGTGTGACTTCTGCACCAGTTCTGAACTCAACCTCTTCTCTAAGGACCCCTCGTCTCCTTCACTCACCTGCAGCTTGCTGCCCTCTCTCTGTCTTTCAGAATGGTATTAGACACTAACACCTGTGGTCTAGGGGTGCTCACTGATACTAGGGTGCCATTACACTCAGAGCCTCACAAAAGACAGCAGCACGTGCATATATGCAAGACTGATGTTCATTTTGGCATCTATTTGTATATGGTTAAGAAATCAACATGCAGACTGGTATCTCTGTCTTTTTACACTACAAGGATCATCCTTGGTATTGGCTCCTGTTTGTTCTCAAACACTGAGAACTGACTCGTTTTTCTGGGGGGTGCTTCCCTATCTGTTCAGTCCTGTTAGATGCAGAAAGTCATTCCAGGATGTCTGAAATACACTACTCAGGGAAAAATGGAGCACAGCTGTTTTTACCTTCAGCTTTACAGTGATCAGCAAAACTACCATGTCCTGTTCTTTACTTGCTTTCTTCCCATGGTAACGCAGTCTTATTTCTCCTATATCTTGGAGATGCATGAGGTAGCATTTACTCTTTGATGTGTATAGGTCCATGGGTTTTGACAAGTGCAATTACACCATGATAATAAATCTTTTCACAAATATTCTGGGCTTTTTTTAAACCATTAAAATATAATAACATCACAGAAGTTTGAGAATTTAGGAATTTTGTATATTTTTGGACGTTTTTTTACAGGTGTAAGCTCTTTATCCCTTTAAACCCAGTGTTTTAATCATGTAACGTGATCCGACTTTGTGCCTAAAAAATAAAAAAATCATGGAATGTACTTTCAGTCAGTACTCCAACACACTTCTATACCACGTTTTGACACTGAACTGGGATAGCTCCTGTAACAGATAACAAATGTGAGCTATTTTATCATTTGATGGCATGGTAGATGATATTTTGTTATGGTAACACTGTGCCTGCAATACTTTGAATATTATACTGTCATATATATAATTACATGGTATAATTTTGTAAATAATAGGAAATGATAGAAAAAATTAATTCTAGCTAGAAGTGGACTGTGAACTAGAAAAGTCTCCTAGGACACCATTTTTTCCCTCACTAATCAAACCAATCATTGGTTAGAATATGGAGAAGTGCTTCTGGTAGAATGTATATAGGAAGAACCTTTAATGGCTTATTTGGCAGTGAGTATATTTTTAAAACTTAAAGTTTATCTGCTTGCTATTTCTATTTTTAGCTGTCTAAGTAGTCATGGGAGGTAGTATGGATTTATATATGAAGAAAGTAATTGGAATGTAGATTATAATAGTTGAAAATTAGGATCATGTTAAATACCTAACAGTGGAAGATTAGATTATGGAATACACACAGTGTAATACTATGCTACTATGTAATAAAAATGTTTACATAGTAACATTTTCTGTATACTTGGTCATGTTATTCAAAATAAACCCAGTCAGTCAGTCAGTCAGTCATTCAGCCAGTCAGTCATTCAATCCATCAGTAGGTTATTATTTTCATTCTATCCTTTTATTTTCTTCATTGTTATACTATGCTTTTCATAATCCTTTGCAATGTTTTGTGTTTTGAAAGGGAGAAAGGTGAATTCAGTAAATGTTTAAATGCTTAGTGACCATATTACCTACCAGATACCTTAACAAACTCTAGGGATCCTGGGGAGTACCAAAAAGAAATTATGTTCTAGTTCTCTTTTTCTCTCTTTTTCTCCTCTCTCTCTCTCTCTCCCTCTCTCTCTCTCTCTCACACACACACACACACACACACACACACGTACTCACACACTCCTTTTCCCTCTGTCTCTCTGCCTCTCTCTCCTCTCTAGCTTGCTCTCTCTCTCCCTCCTTCTCCCCCTTCCTCTCTTTCTCCCCTCCCTCGCTCCCTCTCCTTTTGGTAGTTCTTTTAATGAGGAGTTTCTTAAACTGAGACTTGTATGTCTGAGAATAATTATTTTGACTTCACCGCAGATGATAACGTGCCTAGGTATGCACCAGCTCCCGAGTACTTTGAAGACATTCCTATCTTTTGATATATTGCTTTGATGAAAAGTTGGCTGCTTTTGTTGTTTTAATTTATCTGTTATCTCTGGTTTGCTCCTTAAGATCTTTTTCTTTGTCCTTGATGCTCTGAGTTTCCTATCATGTGCTTAGGTAAGTTTGTTTTTATTTATGCTAGCAGGATTTATGCACGTTTTAAACTTGAGATCTTCTGCCTTTACTTCTCAGTATAATTTCTTTAAATACTTTCTTTTGATTGTTTCTGTATTCTTTTCTATTTGTTACTGAGCTTGCAAATTTATGTCCTTTATCTTCTTGTTTACCGTCTTCATCTTGTCATCGTCTGAGTTCTGAGTCCTTTCTCCAGCTAGGTATGATTTCTTTTCTTTCTTTTCTTTTCTTTTTTTTTTTTTTTTGGTTTCTCGAGACAAGGTTTCTCTGTGTAGCCCTGGCTGTCCTGGAACTCACCAGGCTGACCTCGAACTCAGAAATCCACCTGCTTCTGCCTCCCAAGTGCTGGGATTAAAGGCGTGCGCCACCACCGCCTGGCTTAGGAATGATTTCTGATTAACTTTATCTTTTGAGGGTTTCAGTTTAGAAAGTTGTAATTTCCCTTATGTACCAACTGTCCTGTTAACTCTTTTGTAGCATTACTTTAATTTAAAAAAAGAGCTCACTCCTTTATGTCCTTTTTAAAAGTTTATTCCTTTATTTATGTCTTTGTAGATTTAGGAATAGACATTTCTTGATGGATCACTTTCTCATGTCTGGGCCTGCCTGTTGTTCTTTTCTGCTGTAGTCTGAGCCTATTTCTTTTGATACTGTACTTCTATCTGTGTGTCTCTAGTTTATGTCTGCTCTGTGGTTTAGTTTTAACTCTGCTCTTGGTGCCTGTATTAGGCATAAGAATCAAGTTCTATGCCAATGGGTAATGGAAGCTGTTTTTACAGCCATTGTTTCAAGATTTTCAACTGTGAAAGAAAGGAGGAAAACAGAACATTATTTAAAACAGCTCTTAATGTTTGGGGACATTAGGTCTCTTTGAGAATCTGAAAACAGTGAATCCTAAAGAGTCAGGGTCTCACAGAGTCAATGTGTAAAGTTGTGTCTTTACAGGGCCTGGGTAAGAAGCCATCATCCATGTTCAATTTATTATTGTTTTTTGACTATCAAGGGATGATATAATTTGATGGTATTCAAGCTTAATTAAGCAGGGAAGCACATATTTATATAAGATCTGTTACAAGCACAAACTTATAAAATGGATGTAAGTAAATGTCTCTAGTAAAAGCTAGTGTGGGGTTTCAGAGTACGCTCACTTCTAGCTCCCACCTCTTTTGTCCTGTACCCAAAAGCATATGCTGGGACTTTCAGTATGGCTGTGGAATCCCGGTGACCCAGAATAACATCTTTAAAATTGTATGTCTGAAGAGAATCTTTAATTTTTTAAGCCTATTTATGTATGTGTGTGTGTTATGCATGTGCTATGGTGTGCATGTGGAGGTGAGACAAAGACTTGTGCGAGTCAGTTGTCTCAATGTAGGACTTGAGAGAGAATCAAGTTCAGGCTGTGTCTTGGCAGCAAGCACCTTTACCCACTGAGCAGTCTCCTGGCCTTGTAAATATGGTTCTTATTGGCGTTCTATTGCTTATTACTTTGTTATTTAGTAGACACTGATAATCACTCTGATTAAGAAGAGGAGATAAGGACCTTCCATGAGAGGAGTTCTGTATTGTGAAATGTACTTGAAGTATATAATTACACAATTACATTATGATGACATTGGAAGTGGAGTTTGATACAAGCAGAAATGTTAAGAGGGATTTTTTTCCTTGCAGGTTTGCTATTTGGCAGTTTTTAAAAAGATGGCCATTCTGTGCCCAAACATATCAGGAAGTCATCCCCACTTTTAATGATGTTTACACACATACTGCACATTATAAAAGACCTCATTGTTTCAAGATTTTCAACTGTGAAATGTAGAGTAGACACTGCAGATTGAGGAGATCACTGATAGTTTTATTTTATTCTGTTCATTTTTGTATTTTCTTTAAGCTTTTAATTGTATTGAGTGTGTGTGTGTGTGTGTGTGTGTGTGTGTGTGTGTGTGTGTGAGCGTGAGTTCTTTGCTTCTACCATGTGGGTCCCAGATATTGAACTCAGGTCTTCAGGCTTGGTGGTAAGCTCTTTTGCCCACTGAGCCATCCTGCCGGCCCCCATTTATACATATTTTCTGAACATTCTAGAGTAAGTTTGGGAGGTAGAGGCAGAAGCATTGCTGTTTCCAGGCCAGCCTAGAGTTACATAGCTCCCATCCCGCCTGTGCTATAAAAATGAACACTATTTACAAAGTATTCAAGAATGACTAGATAGTATTTTCATGAAGAGAATACTTTAATATCTGTCATTTCATAGAGAAACAAGGCTATTCAAGTTCAGTTTTGGGTTTATATATATTTAGAGTAAAATGTAATTACATATTTGTTGCCTTCTATGTTTTAAAATTTTATTTTATGTGTATGAGTGCCTACCTGCATGTATGTCTATACACTATATGTGTAGTGCCAGAAAGGGCCAGAAAATGGTGTCAGATCCCCTGGAATTGGAATTACTGATGGTTGCAAGTCATCATATGGGTGCTGGGAACCAAACCAGGGCCCAACTCTGTATTTGTTTACTTTTAAAAAGAATGGAATCTGTTGTAAAAGCGTTGATTCTTCAGTGTTCCCTTTTAGGTGTTTGTGTATGAGAGAAGAGAGCTGCTGCAAAAGGGAGTGGCTTAACAGCCTGCAGGATGTCCGAAGTTGAAGAAAAGGTGAAGTTACGCAGGCTTGAGCCAGCCATACAGAAATTCACTAAAATAGTGATCCCAACAGACCTGGAGAGGCTAAGAAAACACCAGATAAACATCGAGAAGGTGAGCGGTCCATTTCTACTACAGGAGCAGGTACCTGTGTGAATTCTCCCTTGCTGTCTGCATTTGAGCTGCAGAGAGAGTCTGAGGCTGTTCTGAGACACCTCTACCCTGCTGATACAGCAGCATTACTTTTCAACTGCTCTTCAAGTTTTACAAGTATAGCTCTCAAATATTCCTTTTATTATGTTGAGGAAGGGAGATGGGAGTAGAGTTTATGCCTTTTTAATTTACACATGGAGGTCTTAGATAGTAATTAAATTCAAACTGTTTGATGGTGCCCCATAGTGTGAAGGTGGGGGTGCTGTGGCTAATGGACCTTCCTTAATCTCGTTCACCCCTTGGCTAGTGTTTGAACTTGTGCCTATCATGAACTTCTATCCTCTTCAGGTGCACATGTAAAAGATGTAAACAATTGTGTGATGTGAGGGAATTTCCTTTCTTCACTGCTTCTCTTTGACAAAGGCTCCAAATTGAGAAGTACTGCCAAGGAGGATGAGCTGCTCAGAGGCCCTGCCCTGGCCAGAGTGTGATGTGGGCTTGTGATGTTTGCCCAGCCTCTGCTTTACTGAGAAGTGAGCTTTGATTTGGAAAGGTGGGCTGTCTTCCGCTTTCAGCACTGAGCTGTGTGCACTAATACTCTTTATTTGTATTTTAGGGCTAGGGTGGATGATGTGGTTATTAAGCCTTTCAGTATTAACTGTATTCACTAAAATACCAAAGTTTTTCTTCTACTGATTTTTCAAGTGTTTAAGTGCTTTGTTGTTTGTTTGTTTGTTTTTGTTTTGTTTTTGAGACAGGGTTTCTCTGTGTAGCCCTGGCTGTCCTGGAACTCACTCTGTAGACCAGGCTGGCCTCGAACTCAGAAATCTGCCTGCCTCTCCCTCCCAAGTGCTGGGATTAAAGGCATGAGCCACCTCTGCCCGGCTTCTTTTTTTATTATTATTTATTTTATTTTATTTTTTATTAGATATTTTCTTTATTTACATGTAAATTTCTCCTTTCCCAGGTTCCCCTCCAAAAAGCAAACAAACAAACAAAAACAACAAGAACAAACCCCTGTTGCCTCCCCCTCCCCATGCCTGCCACCCCACCCTCTCCCACTTATTGGCCCTGGCATTCCCCTACACTGGGGCATAGAACCTTCACAAGGCCGAGGTCCTTTCCTCCTATTGATGATTGAATTTGCCATCCTCTACTATACACATGCTGCCAGAACAATCAGTCCCACCATGTATAGTCTTTGATTGGTGGTTGGGTCCCTGGGAGCTCTGAGGGTACTAGTTAGTTCATATTGTTGTTCATCCTAAGGGGCTGCAAACCCTTCAGCTCCATAGATCCTTTCTCTAACTCCTTCATTGGGGATCGTGTACACAGATCAGTGAATGGCTGTGAGCCTCTACATCTGTATTAGTCAGGTATTGTCAGAGCCTCTCAGGAGATAGCTATATTTAGGCTGGCTTGTCCTTCCTTCAGTCTCTACTCCATAGTTAATCCCTGCCACTCCTTCCGTGGGTATTTGGTTCCCCCTTTTAAGAAGGAATGAAATGTCCACCTTTTGGTCTTCCTTCTTCTTGAGTTCCTTGTGGTTTGTGGGTCGTTCTTCCTGTATTCCAAGCTTCTGGGCTAATAACCACTTATCAGAGAATGCATACCATGTGTGTTCTTTTGTGATTGGGTTACATCACTCAGGATGATGCTCTCCTGATCCATCCATTTCCCTAAGAATTTCATAAATTCGTTGTTTTTAATAGCTGAGTAGTACTCCATTGTGTAGATGTACCACAGTTTCTGTATCCATTCCTCTGTTGAGGGAACATCTGGGTTGTTTCCAGTTTCTGGCTATTATAAATAAGGCTGCTATGAACGTGGTGGAGCATGTGTCCTTATTACATGTTGGAGCATCTTCTGGGTATATGCCCAGGAGTGGTATAGCTGGGTCCTCCGGTAGAACTATGTCCAATTTCCAGAGGAACCGCCACACTGATTTCCAGAGTGGTTGTACCAGCTTGCAATCCCACCAGCAGTGAAGGAGTGTTCCTCTTTCTCCACAACCTCTCCAGCATCTGCTGTCACCTGAGTCTTTTATCCTAGCCAATCTGACTGGTGTGAGGTACTACCCGGCTTCTTAAGTGCTTTAAAAAAATTAATTTCTAAGATTTCTCTAGTGGAAATTTCTCTGGGATTCTTTTCTAGAATTCAGGATTATTTTTTTCATCCCTCACTTCTTCTCTTCTTTACATATGGAGCATGAGAGAAGGTTATAGCTCGTCAGGATACAGAAGGAAATGTCTAGTAAACTGCTACTTCTTGTACTGGAAGAAAGTGAAATCTTGAGAAACACAGCTTATCAAACCTTTTACCTTGAGTTGAGCAATCAATCCAAAGTAAACACTTCGACTTCTATATTTCTCCATTACAAAGGATAAGAATTAGGTAGATGAACTGAAACTGAAAGATAGAAACAAGAGGTCTGTGGGCTATTAAAGCCATTTCCCCCTTTATTGTACTACTTTAAGTTTGACTTTTAACACATCTTTCTTATTTTACATGGAAATGCCTGTTGTCATTGACCTTCAATCCTAGCTACTGGTGTAAGTGCTCCTATCAATGAGAAAGGGAGAGCCCCTGCAGCAAATCAGCAAATCAGCAACTCGGAGGAATAGGAAATAGGGAATAGGGAATAGGGTTGGGTGCATTGGTGATTGGATTAGCTGTACCAGGTGTTGTAAGAGAATTACCCTAGAGTTAGTGTCATTGATCCTGCTCTGCCTGAACATGTTTCTTTTAGCAGTTTTGCTTATTATGAAACATTTAGACATTATCAGATAATTATAATGGACAGATAGATGATAATATCTAAAGGCAAGAAAGTAGGCTCTACTGACTTATGCTTTTTTCTTTAAACATCCTTGAACATTTCACTGTCTGCAGGGTTTCTAGTTTGCTTATGAAAGCTCGTCTTTCTGTGCACAGGCTTGAATGTGCTAGGCTGTGGTATGAAGCACGCTTAAAACTGCAGCACTCACTCTGTTCAAAAGAGTTAAGAACTAAATTCAGGCTCCAGGTGTCTTGTGTGCCTTACTTTCAAAAAGGCATATTCTTCTTGAGGAAAAGGTGTAGAAAGATAAAATATTTATTATTCTGGCCATCAGTCATCCAATATGAATTTAAAAGAAGAAAGCCAGACTGGAGGGAAATTGAAGGTAAGCCTTTAGCAGAGTGAGTCTGCAACAATGAAAACAAAGAGAGCAGTGTGCTGGGGACACCTGGGCCATGTGCATAGACCCTGCAGGGGGACCCTGGACACATGATAAATGTTACTAGCATGTGATACTGATGGTTGAAGCCTTGATATGTCGTAGGTGTAGCACAGTAAATAGGAACTGCAGGATAGCCAACTTGGGACACAGTTGTCTTTGTTTCATATTGTTGGGATCTAAAGAGAAACATCCTGTGTGGGATGTACACAAGGTTTATGTGAATTAGTTTATGGCCAAGATGCAAGTGGCAGAAACCCCCTAAATGGCTTATCAGATAAGGTGGAGTTTGTTTGCCTTGGATTTGCCTCCATTTCATCTCATGGTGATGGAAGTTGTCCATTACCTGCAGGCATGCTCCTCACACCAAGCTTCATTTTCTTCCTAATGATCTTATTAGGGCTTTTTCATTTTGAAGGTGAATTCCTCAGTAGAGAAGGTAGAGGAAGTATGGCGCTGAATAATTTTACTTTCTGTCTTACATCTGTTAATGACATGCACCCCATCATTTGCCTCCTGTCTTACATCTGTTAATGACACACACCCCATCATTTCCCTCCATCCAAGCTTTGTTCTTTGTTCAAATCCCCCAGCTCTGGTTCTTCCTGTGGGGTGTGCTCTGTAATGTCATCACTTCATATTTAAACACACTATCTTGACACAGCCCTGTTAACAGATTTAACAACTATGTCTACCTATTGGAGTTATTTTGTCAGAGGTGAGGCTATAGTAGGGATGAAGTGGGGGGCTAAGAGGGCTGAGCATACATTACATTGTACTATACATTATATGTTCATCCACCTGACCTAAGAGAAGGAAAGTGAACAGGAAGACATCAAAGCACTGAAGGATTCCTGGTCCAAGCTGCTTGGGGTATCCCATCTCATCTTTGTCCTTAGGTTTGAAGTCCAGGATCCCCAGCTTCTCTCACTGGCCCTGCAGAGAGGGCCACTGCCCATGGTCATGGGGCAGGGCAGTTGCTTGAGCATGTAATGTGGGGATGTAATGTGGTAACTACTTGCAGCGTCCACCCATCTGCTCTCTCCCTACCACACTTTGTAGTAAGTCACCTGTACCTAGTAGCTCTGGATGTCCAGCCTTCCTGGACTACAGGTGCCTGTGGCTTCCAAGCCTCTCCCCCACTGCCAGCCACCTCTGCAGCCTCAAAATTGTCCCTCTGGCTAGTCTGCTGAATCCACTGCAATGTGTCTATATTCTTCCCAGTTTCTGAAGTTTGCTTAAAAGTTCTTGTCTGTTGGTGTCTTCTGCTGTGTTCTCGTTACTCTTTTTTATTTTGCTGTTTTTTTTTTGTTTGGTTTTTTGAGACATGGTTTCTCTGTGTAGCCCTGGCTGTCCTGGAACTCACTCTATAGACCAGGCTGATCTCGAACTCAGAAATCCACCTGCCTCTGCCTCCCAAGTGCTGGGATTAAAGGCGTGCGCCACCACTACCTGGCCCTTCTTAACGTTCTTTATTGTACTTTCCTGAAATTTTGAGCAGAGATGAATGTTTGTATTGAATCTGCCAGGTTTAATGAGAAACAAGATTATTTATTACAGGAAATAAATATTAGCTTTGTGTTTGCTGCTTCTCACATTGTTTGCATTGAATAATATGTAAAAATAGATTTTCAATTCTCAAGAAGTTTGCTGTTCAGTTAAAGACACAAGATAGGAAATAAGAATGATGGAGGCAGCATGTGACTGTGTGGAATGGGAGCCGTGGACTAGACAGTCAGCATGCGCCTGAACCCAGCAGTACCAAATGAAAGAAGCAGGCTGATGTGCTAATGTAGTTGTTCATATTTGCTTGTTTATTTGTAATCACAACGAATCCCCCTCCCCTGTCTCCTTTACCAAACTCAGATGGTGGCAAATGTGATCATTTAGTTCTTGCCCATGTTTGGTTATCAAGGAGCTATAGGGATATCTCACAGTTCTGGCTAGTGAGCCTTCATCAAAAGCCTGGTAGAAATTTGGAAACTTCCAGGAATATTTTCCTACTTAAAAAAAAGATATAAGGAAACATTCCCATTTCTTCCAGTGGTCTGGCTGTGTCTTCCTGCTGTGTCTGAAAATATAGCCAACCCTGCTGGGTTAGGGCGCAATCGAGGGCCTTATTGGAAGTGGTGAAGCAGAGCGTCACGAGCTCCCAGCACGTGACAACTTTGTCATGTCTGTATTGAACCACCCTGGAATGACTGCCATACTCTTGGCTGCTTTCTGTGTTTGTTGTTGGAGCCATTTTAAAGTTCATGTTTCTGTATTTTGCAACCCAAAGCATAATGTGGTGATTTTGCCTTAATTTACCTGCCTGTCCTTCTGTGCAGATAGACAAAGACCATCTCCTGTAAAAATCGGTAGTTTAAAGGTGCTTGCCAGTGGCCCAAACTTAACTACAAATTTTTTTGTTTTTGTTTTCTGTTTTTTGTTGTTTTTTTTTTTGTTTTTTGTTTTTTTTTTTTTTTCGAGACAGGGTTTCTCTGTATAGCCCTGGCTGTCCTGGAACTCACTCTGTAGACCAGGCTGGCCTCGAACTCAGAAATCTGCCTGCCTCTCCCTCCCAAGTGCTGGGATTAAAGGCATGCGCCACCACCGCCTGAGCAAATTTAAGTTGCTTCTTCTAGTGTTTTTTACCTATATTAATTCACCCTACTTTCTACCACCCCCACCAGATAATAACTTTTCATAATATATCCTAATTTCACATAAACTTGAATAGTAAACAGTAGCAATGTGAATTCTTTTATTCTTCTTTTTTTAATTCACTGTATTAATAGTGAATGCCAATGAGGCAGTAATCACTTGTATAGCCCTTTTAGTATTTGGGTAAATAATGACAACAGAAGCAAAGGCTGCTGCTTTTCTTTGCTGAGAATTATGTTACAGGTTTCCATGTTTTAACACTTCATCTTACAATGGCTTTGTAGGTCAAGAATTATTGATGCTTTGTCTTGTAGTTTTTTAATGTTTATTTGTTATTTATGTGTATGTATGTGGACACACATGCCACAGTGTAGATATGGAGATCAGTGAACACCCTTTGGATTCCTTTCTCTCTCTTCTGTGGTGTGGTTCCTGAGGATTAAACTCAGTTCTTGGGCTTAGGGGCAAGTACCTGCTGAACCATTTCACCAGCCCAAGTTTTGCTTTTTGAGACAAGGTTTCACTATGAAAGCCCCAGCTGGCCTTGACCCCTGAACCTCCCTTTCCTAGCTCCTCCGTGCTGGTATTACAGGCCTGCACTGTCACACTGTACTATGTGTTACATTGTAGGTGGATAGACCATTAGAGCAGAGCAGCTGCATACTTGAAGGTTGCTATGTTAGTCCATGTGTCTAACTTGTACGTACTTGAGAGTGTGCTTCTAGAAAGGGCATAGAATGAAGGCGTGCAGAGCCGAACACTGCATCAGTCATCTCAGAATACCACTTCTTCCTGCTCCTTAGTAGCTGTGAGCTGATAGCCATTGAGCCAGATAGTGCTGTTACACTTGCTCTTCTTGGCTCCAGGGCAGAGCCTCACAAGTACATTATCGTAATTGTCCCCAAGCGCAGCAGTGATCTCTCATCGGTGCTAATTCTTCCTTCTTTTATGTCACCTGTGAATTTGATAGTTATGTATTCTTTATTTTGAAGTTATCAGTGAGAATGCTAGACAGAAAAGGGACAGGGTCTCCAGTTCTCCAAGGTCTCTCAAATAATCTCTCTACTAATTTAGTAAACACTTCCCTGAAGATTTAAATTGATATTTATAGCCCAAGTCTTTTAAATATATATATTCTTTGTCAAATAAAGTCAACATTTGCAAATATTAGGAATTTCTCCAGTTCTTCCTAAATACACAGAAGTATTTGCAAGGTTTCTTGGTTTACTCAGATGTCATTTTCTTGTGCCTGTTGATTGGAGCTCATTTGAAGTGAGTAGGTTTACTCTTTCTTGTCTTTCTCCCCTTCCTTCCTTCCTTCCTTCCTTCCTTCCTTTTTTTTTTTTAGGGGAGAAGGGGTTGGATTTGCTAATGATAGAGCACAGAACCTCTTGGATGGCAGGGAAGCACTGCAGCTGTGAGCTGTATCCCTAAACCTGTTGTTGTTGCGATAGGATCTCCCTATCGTGCCCAAACTGGTCCTGAACTTTTGGATGTCAGGTAGTCAGTCCTCCTGTCTCAGCTGACTGGTTAGCTGAGATTGCAGGCATGTTCCTTCATACCTAGTTTTATTTCCTCCTAATGATTTCTTAGCACTCTTCTATTTTGAAGCTGAATTCCCCTGTAAAGAAGGTAGGAAAGGGCACTGAGAAGTTTGACTTTGTGTCTTATGTCTGTAATGTCATGCATCTTACCAACTGCCACCATTCAAGCTTTGTTTTTTGTTCAAACCTCAACGCAGGTACTTTCTGTGGAGTATACACTGATACCATCACCTCAGATATAAACACACAATCTTGACACAGCATTGTGTAGTAGACCTTGGCATTTATATATTTATTGCCCATGTTTTGACTATTTGGAGCAAAGCTGCAAATATCTGTGTTTCCAGACAATTATGATGGTGAAATAATAATTGCATAAGACCATCATAAGGAGTAAGATATTAGATGATGGGACTGGAGAGTCAGGTCAGTAGCTAAAGTGCTTGCCAAGCAAACGTGAGGACTGGAGTGTGGATCTCCAGAGCCCCTATAAAAGCTAAGCAGGTGTGGCGGTCTCCTTGCAATCTCAAAACACGGAGCGGCAGAGATGGGATCTCCAGCGAGTTTTAGTTGGGGTTCGTATTGTTCTGATTAATAACCATGACTAAAAGCAAGTGGGAGGAAAGGGTTTGTTCTAACTTACACTTCTAGATCACAGTCCCATCACTGAAGAAGTCAGGACAGGAACTCAAGCATGGCAGGAACCTG
>JADRCD010222458.1:0-15509 GCA_019843815.1 Montemys delectorum | reverse complement strand
TTTTTTTTATCCTGTTTCTTATACACAAAATGAAGTAGGAACATAGAATGCCACATAGCTAGTACTAAATATTTTTGTGATAATATAAACATATTGGGCAAATCTCTAAACCCTTCTAGACTGCTTTGTCAAAATGTTCCAATAATATGGCTTTTATGAATTACAATGTTATTTTTTCATTTGTACCTTACTGCTGCACATATTTATCAAAATCTTGATTGTAGACTCCAAGGTTTTCAGGCACATATGTATGACTTAGTAAGTCCACATACACTGACTCCTGGATTCCAAAATATTTCCTAGAATAATGAATGAATAAAGATTTTACAGTGTTACTTTAGCATCATTTAATGATCCATTAAGGATGCCTTTGATTACATTATAAAACAATGAAAATAATACATCAGTAAGATAAGAAGAAATTGATTTTTCTTATGAGTACTGGTGACTAGTTAAAAGCTATTCATGTATTTTCCAAAAGAAGATGAGAGAAGGGTAGAAGTGTCTAAGGAAATTAAAACATGTAGATGCAAAAACAATTGATCTTACACTCAATCCATTTCTAAAGAAATTTCATGCAGGGCATGTAAGATATTTCCAAAACTAAACCAAATCAAGGAATTATGGAGTAAACATTATTTTAGTCCTCAAAATTCCAACTAAGAGTAGCAATATGTGTTTGGGTTCATTTTTCAGTTTAGTAAAGTACATAATATGAATTTTGTTATTAAACAGATAGTGTAATTTCATCATGAAACAAAGCACATTTACTTTTAAAACACAGAAAAATGTCTGAAGCCTGTCCTAAGGAATGGCTACATCTCTGATGGCAAGGTACTGTACAGACTTCAAGAGAGTATGCGCTACGGTTGCACTTCAGGATACAAAACCACTGGGGGAAAGGATGAAGAGGTGGTTCAGTGTCTTTCCGAAGGGTGGTCTTCTCAGCCGTCCTGCAGGAAAGAACAAGGTACACCCACGAAAATGCAGCAGTGTATTCAACTATGGGGTTAATGCTTGATAGGCAGCTTTATTTTGTATAATTTATTTTCCACTGTCTCTTCTGTGTTAGAAGTATTTGGCTGTTTTAAAAATGCTTGTGTTTTCTTAATCCATGGGTTCTCAACTTCAACAAGTCCCCTGCCTCATCATATCTTACTTTAGACTGAATAGAAAGAGCTAAAGTGATCAAAGGGAGAGAACCTTAGTAGGCTTTTCTTCATAATTTATGCAAATATTTTCTTCATTGGTAGACTGTGTATCAGTATAAGTTGTTTAAATTATACAAATACACTGATGAGACTTAATAAAACTATTACATCACAAGACTTCATTTGAAATGAGGCCTCTGGTCAAGTACAATGGACCAATACTTCAAAGTAGAAGGCTGATAGAAGTTTATGAAAATGAAACCACAGAGGCAAAAGCAAAGTGGTCCTTTCGATTTTCCGACAGTTGCCTTTGTCAACTGGTATATTATATTTAACATTCAATGGCATATACCTTGTGACTCATTTTTAATAGTCTAGGGTATTGTTAAAGCTTATCAAAGTTCATAAAATAAATGTTTAACTGTTTCAGAGACATGTTTGGCCCCTGAGTTGGATCACGGAAACTACTCCACGATGCAGAGAACATTCAAAGTGAAGGACAGAGTGCAGTATACATGTGCTGCAGGATACTACACTGCTGCAGGGGAGCAGACTGAGGAAGCAGAGTGCCAGGCTCACGGCTGGTCCCTCACGCCACGGTGCAACAGTAAGAACTTTTTTGCTGCAGAGGTTCATGCCATATAAGTTGTTCTGCCAGTAACATCCTGTGTCTCTTAGTTTTGCTTTCAGTTGGAATTTAGTTAACTTTGGTCATTTTAATCTCTCAAATAGAAGAATCTAATTTTAGCTATTTGGAATTCAATTTGATTAAAAGTGCTGGTATTTACCAAGACGAACTGTATTAGCAAGCTTATAGAACAACATAGCAAATGTTTTAATATTTATTCCAGGTATGGATTATAAATAACGAGTTGTTCTACTAGAAAAAAATAAATGCTTTGTGATTTTTTTTATCTATTTCTTCATTTTTAGAATTAATGTGCTCTTCTTTGAGATTAATAGAAAATGGCTATTTTCATCCTGTAAAGCAAACCTATGAAGAAGGAGATGTTGTTCAATTTTTCTGTCATGACAATTATTTTCTAAGTGGATCTGATTTGATTCAGTGCTATAACTTTGGCTGGTATCCAGAATCTCCCATATGTGAAGGTAATTTTTAAAAATTTCATACTTAAACATAGCTTTGTTATCCATGATCTCTGAATGATCATACCTAACTCTAATTCCTAAACTATTTTTAATTGTTACATATCAACTCAATGAATTAGTCTCTCTGAAGAAACTAAGCTTTGTATACATTTGTATAGTATTATCTGTTATGTTTAACATGCATACATCTGAGTATATACTATGTAGTGTGTGCATATGTTTGTATGGGTGCATGAACAGCTATACATGTGGAGGCTAGAGGTTCATGCCAGGTGTCACTCTTGGTTCCTCTCCTTAGTTTTTGACAGAAGTCTTCTAATTGAACCAGAGCTTTTTGAATTGGGCGGTCTGCTTAGATAATGAACATCAGATTACCTCCATCCTACCTCCCAAGTGCTAGATTACAGGCACCTGCCACTGTATCTGGCTTTCACAGGGATGCTGGAGATCATAGTTAGGCCTCTGTTTACAAGGAAAATAATTTTATCAATCTCTCCATCTCCCTAATCCTATGTTTAATATTTAAAAACCCCTGTTATACATTTTCAATCTAGCTGGATAAAGAGCTTTCTTAATTGGCTATATATTTCTTGATGTGCAAAGTACATCTCCAAAATTATGAAGTGGGAATCACACAGGGCAGACTATTAATCCGAAGGGAAAATGGAAAATGAGGTCAGTCATGTAGTTAGAGCATTCCAGCCAGACATGTAATAGCTAAGGTTGGATTTCTATCACCAGCTGTGTTCAAAGGGGAGCCATGACTACATGCCAGAGATGCCAATTCATAGCATAGAGGGGGCTCATGTGGCAGAGGAAGCTGAGGGACAAGTGTGTGAGTAAACATTCAGTATTTTGATTGGTATAGTGTGAGCAAATTCTCACTTCCATAGTCACAGACTTGACAGATAATATTTGAACTGAGTCTGAAAAATAAATGGAGATCTGAGGATTTGGGGAGGATGAGAGGCAAAAGGTGTGATAGCCATTATTTTTGCTATAGTTTAGGGGATAATGCTATTACAAACAGGCAGGTCAAAGGCATGGAAGTAAAAGAGAAAAGCATAATTGAAATAGATGACAGCAGGAAGGAAAGCTGTCAGGACAGGACCTGGATGACAGTGCCTGTGCCTATCATTACTCTGTAAGCAGTGAGTGATGGCTGTGAAGGCTTACCAACTTTCCAGGTGAGCCCAATAGATGTGTAATAACAGCATGGGAGGAGGGGTCACTAGCAGGCTGTCAGTAGCATAACAACTTACTGACTGTTCTGAGCCCCCTCCAAGTTAGCATGGCCACATGCCTGTAATTTTATAATTAATAGTTATTGTGTGTAGTATAAGTAGTATGTTGAACAATAATATACTTCCCAACTCCAGATATCCTCATCCTAACCCTAGATTATAAACTTACTTACGTGGCAAAACAACTCCAGAGTTGACCAGAGATCTGCAGGAGTGGCTCTTATCTTAGGTTGCTTATTTGGACCTTAAATATAATAAGTGTTATCATAGAGGGAACTGGAGGGGTACTTGACCACAGAAGAGTAAGTTGGAGTTGTAACAATGAAAGAGCAGTTTTAGCTTCTTCATAGTATATGAGGAATTAGGACTAAAGAAGAAGGAGACTGTGAAATACTATGCATGGCCCAAGGCTATTGCTTTAGTGGTTCTGTAGGTCAGGAGTGTAGGTGTGCCTTCATTTGGCTGTTGAGCTATAGGAGTTGCCAGCTTGAAGGCTTGTTTTGGCAGTACTCGAAATTCATTTCGAGTGTTGATAACTTTTTGTGCTCTGCAGGCTCCTGAGCCAGTATTGGTGGCTTCTGAATGTACTAGCTCTCTAACCCTTGCCTTCTGGCCTCCTTCATTTGGACTCCCACAACATGGCAGGTTGATTCTCAAAGCCAGTAGGGAGAGAATCCTTCAGTGAGAATGGCATTTTGAATTTATGTGACTCATCATGTAACATAACCACAGGCTAATTCATCATTTTTCCTTAAGAAACAACTGCCAGGTCCCACTCATAGACAGGGATATTGTATCAGAATAGTCAGTCAAGGATGTTTCTGCAGTCTGCACCATATTTTCTATGGTGCTTAATTCTATAAATATCTTCAATGAACCTTTATCAGTTTTTTTTTTAAATTCTATGACTAAATAGGTTGATGGGCTTTTTGTTTTTCTTTTTGTTTTTTGTTTTTTTAACATAAGGAAGAAGAAATCGATGCCCTCCTCCACCCGTGCCTCTAAATTCTAAAATTCAACCACATTCAACCACTTACCGTGATGGAGAAAGAGTGCATATAGAATGTGAGCTTAATTTTATGATTCAGGGTTCAGAAGAACTACTCTGTGAAGATGGGAAGTGGACAGAACCTCCAAAATGTATTGGTTGGTGAAATCTTTCTAAGTTAGCTTTCGTTGATATTTTAATTTGTGTATTTAATGGTGAATTTTATTGTGACATTACCATACATGGTTATCGTTGTCCTTGCTCCTCTTTGCAATCTACCCATGCTGCTCTCCCTACTCAGTCACATCTTGGATAAGCATCTCCTAAAATGCAAATGGTTGGTTTCCTTCTTTAATTGTACCTTTGCAGAAGAAAAAGAGAAGCCGGTATGTAAGCAGCCACCCTCCGTTGAAAATGGCATGGCACAACCACACTCTGAGATTTACTACAGCGGGGATAAAGTGACATACAGGTGTGGAGGGGGCTACCGTCTCCGAGGATCAAGTACGATAACTTGTAATCGTGGCCGATGGACACTGCCCCCTGAGTGTGTTGGTATGTGGAATACTTCTAATGTTTAAGCCTAACACATTGTTTGCACGTGTTCAGTCTGCCTATTCATGGACAGACACTAATGCTTGCAAAATGTAGACACACATAGCTACCGGATTCACTGTGTCCATTTTTGAGTGTGTAGATG
Organism: Montemys delectorum; assembly: GCA_019843815.1. Taxonomy (NCBI): domain Eukaryota; kingdom Metazoa; phylum Chordata; class Mammalia; order Rodentia; family Muridae; genus Montemys; species Montemys delectorum. The sequence continues at coordinate 10,316 of JADRCD010222458.1, read as the reverse complement.
TATCTATAGAATTTAGGGCAAATTAATAACTCAGAATAAAAAAATATTATTCAAAATGCCATTTCTTAAAAAAAAAAATCGAAGTTATCATTAGTGCTAGGCTGGTGTGTAGGTTTTGTTAGCCCCATGATCTGTGCAGTTTTGATGACCACACTTATGTGAGATGTGTTTTACTAAAGAAGAGGGATGCCTGGTTAGTGGATGGCCATGAGGATAATCTGCTTCCCCTCCCCAGTGTACTATGGTCAGTGCAGGACACACTCTCATAAACTTCAGGCAAATCCTGCTGATTGGAATCTTAAATCTTACCCTTCTGAGCCTGACAGCGTCTAAGGGGCACCGCTGGGGTTAGATTTTACTGAAGATATCTCAAGCTCTATTCTCTCTTGGTTGCCACCCTTCCTACAATCTTTTTCATTTTTTGTTTTGATTAGATATTGAAAAATAAAGTTCCCCAAGCATGATTCTCTAAGATATTTATTACCTAAGAAGAAAGCTAACAAAAGGGATTAAATAAATTAACTGAGGTAGAGAAAGTGGGAGAGAATATATTTTTCATCCATGTGTTAATTGAGAATAGAGATGAAAAGAACGGAGAAGGAAGAAGATACCCAGTGCAATGCTAGGCTGGACCATAATTTTTGGGATCAGTTTTTAGACATTAAAAATCTCCTTATCCAGCTGAAGAGGTTTGTAACCCCATAGGGAGAATGACAATGTCAACCAACCAGAACTCCCACAGCTCCCAGAGACTAAACCACCAACCAAAGAGTCCACATGGAGGAACTCATGGCTCCAGCTGCATATGTAGCAGAGGATGGCCTTGTCAGTCATCAATGGGCGGAGAGGCCCTTGGTCCTGTGAAGGCTCAATGCCCCAGTGTAGGGGAATGTCAGTGTAGGGAGACGGGAGGGGGGGGGGGGGGGGGGAACACCCTCATAGAAGGGGGGGGGGGGGTGGGATAGGGGTTTTCCGGGGTGTGTGGGGGAACTGGCCAAGAGGTTAACATTTGAAATGTAAATAAAGAAAATATCCAATAAAAAATATTCAAAAAGGAGAACTTCCTTATCACTGCAACTTTACCATCAAGAAAAGAAGAAACATACACAAATTTGTTCTTGATTAACAAGATACATTTTGCCAGTGTAATGGTGGCACATGCCTTTAGTCCCAGCAGTTGGGAGGCAGAGGCAGACAGATTTATGAATTCGAGGCCAGCCTGGTCTACAGAGTGAGTTCCAGGACAGCTAGGGATACACAGAGAAACACCAAAAAAAAAAAAAAAAAGCCATTTTTTTTTAAATAGTTAAGCTAAAAACTTTTCAGTTTTGATTAACTTAGAAACAATTGTCCCAAGTGATAGTACAAATGTTGACATGCCATGTTTTGGATAGCTGTATCACTGTTTTGATGCAAGTTTATTAAATTTCCAAATAATCCCTTTTCTTAGAAAATATTGAGAATTGTAAGCCTCCTCCTGACATAGCAAACGGTGTGGTTGTTGATGGGTTACTGGCAAGTTACACAACAGGATCTTCAGTGGAGTACAGATGCAATGAGTATTACTTATTGAAGGGATCGGAAACGTCTCGCTGTGAACAAGGAGTGTGGTCATCTCCACCAGTCTGCCTGGGTAAGAACGAGGACACATTATTGAATTTATACATGTATACATTTACACATATTTCCTCTGATTTAATTAGGAGACCTGTTGTATCCTAGTATAAATCTACATTTTTTTGCAGTTAATTTTATTGTAACAAATGTAAGTATCACATAATTGGATATTTTTAGACATTGTTAGTAGACAATCCAATGACATTATGAGTGTTTAAATGTGTAACCTGTTCCTTTATGTGCCGTATTGTGCCTAGATGCACGTTTTCTCTGTAGCACTGACGTGCAGTGTCGTGCCTAGATGCACGTTTTCTCTGTAGTACTCACTATTTTAGCGTACAATGAACATTGCTGATGACTTTCACCCAGTTTCTTCTGCAATCAAATGGGTACCTTTGCTACATCTCATAACCTTGTTTTAACTAACTATCGTTGATAACTTAGATCATTTCATACCACAATAGTGTCGTGCACAAGCATGAACACAATGTAAACGTGCTGTCTATTGTGTGGGGGACATGTTCTCTCCACTTAAAATATTGAATAAACCTATATTTTATATTTTAGGTTTGATATTTTCATGGCTGCATAATATTCCATAGTCTTTGTATACCATAATCAATTTAAATAATCATTTCCTTGACATATTTAATGTTTGACATTTTTACATAATAACTATTGTATTTTGTAACAAAATAATTTTGTACTTAAAATTTCATTTTTTCTTTAAAAAGTTAAATACATTTATTTTTCTCCTATTTTTATTTTCTTTCAATTTTTTCCCAGTGTTCTGATTTGGTATTTCTAGACCAAACATCTGAACTTTTATTTTTTTCTTAATTATCGAATCATTTTTCAGATATTTAATTTTGGCTTATAACATTCCCAGTTTTCTTAAGTTTTGTCAATTTGGGTATTTTAATTATCATGTAAGTTTTAACCTAATCATTGAAGTAATTTTAATTTGATTTATTTAAGTATAACTTGGGCAGCTTTCAGTTTTCTAAATATATACAGGTTTGTTTTCATTTTCTACTTTCAAGTGCACTATAGAAACATAATGTATATAAATCTTTGAGCATCACATAAGATTAGAAATATTTTTCTTGATTTTATTTTTACTTATACTGTTTTAAAACACAGACACTTTCAGTTTTAGCCTTTGTGGTCTCTGTACTTCAAGTCATTTTGAGAATGCTATACCTATCAAATCAAATACATGGTCAACTACAATCTCTCTGTTACTATTATGTTGTCTGTTACTATTAGGTTCTTGGTGATGTGACTGATATTTTGTTGAACTGAAATGTAGTCTGAGGACAGAGCTTAGATTAAAATAGTTGTGAAACAACTCCCTAAGGCACTGCAGGATTTAACCAGATTCCATCCGGTTCCTGGAACGATGGCCATAAGACATTCTGACCTGACCGTAATGAATCAAAGCATATGCTGAGCGAAGGTCACTTTTGTTGGCAGGGTACAATGCGAGAGGGAGCATGAGCATCTCATTATCTCTTAGACTCAACAGTTCTTCCACCGCAGGTTCAAACAACTGTGTCAGGGGCGCAGTTTTCCATCTAAATCAGTATTCAGACATGAGTCTCTCCAGCCTCTCCCTGCTCATCTCCGCGTTCTCACAATGCTTCAGCCATACTGCCTTCTTTATCTTTGCCAAGATTTCATCTCCTGACGGCCTTTATATTGATTGCCCCCTATATGGGACAAAGACAAGATTCAATCCTTAACAACCGTTATCAAGTGTGCTTCTCATTTGGGTTTCCTGGAATCATTTTACTTAAAAGGGCACACTCCCTTCCGCCAGCTTTTACGACAGCCCTTCCTCTACACCCCTCTTCTGCTCTCTGACTTAAGTGCAGCTGTAAGGTGATCACGAATCACCACAGTTTATGTACTTATTTTATCTATGACTTACCATGGGAGCTTATGTTGCCGCAAAAGCTCTGTGAGTTCTTATGGCTAGGTGTGTAATGAATGCCGGGTTCTCTGTAAGCATTTATAAAGTAAATGCACTTTCTGTTTCAAGGTCATTAGTTAATTTAAAAAACTTTGCTCAACATTGCTGGTTCATGACTTGAAATAATATTTTTATTTTGAAAACTATTGGGTTTAAATCCATGATATCATGAAAATAAGAAATATATAGTTAATTAATTTAGAAGTCATAAAGTATCTATTTTATTATCTGTATTGTCGTATCATGGGCCTGTGCTTTAAGACCAGATTGAGCAAGTTATGTGGCCTGAACCTTGAGACAAACAAGGCTCTTGCTATGGCGGGAAAGCAAGCCCAGTCCTTTCTCCCCTCCGTTGCCTTCACAAAGGAGATCTGGCCATGCCTCTCCTGTGGCGCGGTGTCTATCTCCTGCAGATGTAGAAGTGGCATCTTTCTTCCCCAAATCCCCAAATCATCTTTACATACATGCATCTTATCTAAGGGCTCCCAGGTAAGTGCCTCTGAGGCCAAACTCCTAGTCAGCATCCCCAGTAGTAAACATATATATTACCTGAAAGCATCCACACTCTAGGAAAAAAGTTATAAAAAGTAAGTGATTCCTTTTGTCCCAGGAGTTCCTGTATTTGCCTACTTGCTGAAACCTGGAGCCATGTGAGTCCTTGACGTTGTGGTCTGCATAAAAATATGCCTCAGTTCCTGTCTGTGTCTTTACACATTACTTCTTCATCTAACATGGATGTGTGATTTCTAATAATGATGAATGTCAAATGTATAATATTACTTTTGGTGACTACTATAATATGTATTTTTAAAAATGACATATTGTCAGATTATTGATGATTTTAAAAGATCATTTTTGTTTTTTAGAGCCATGCACTATTGATGTGGATCACATGAACAGGAATAACATACAGTTGAAGTGGAAATATGAAGGCAAGATTTTACATGGAGACCTAATAGATTTTGTGTGTAAACAGGGATATAACTTCTCACCATCGACCCCACTGTCTGAGGTATCCGTGCAGTGCAATAGAGGTGATGTGAGATACCCCGTGTGTGTTAGAAGAGGTAAAAGAATAATGTTGAAGGTTTTGTGCCCCAGTGTAGGGGAATGCCAGGGCCAATAAGTGGGAGAGGGTGGGGGGACAGGCATTGGGAGGGGGGAGGCAAAAGGGGTTTGTTCTTGTTTTTGTTTGTTTGTTTGTTTTGGAGGAGAAAATGGGAAAGGGAAAATGTACATGTAAATAAAGAAAATACCTAATTAAAAAAAAAAAAAGAATAATGTTGGACATGCTGTTCAGTTAGTATCTGCGGTCTTCTGATAACAGTTGGAAGTGATTCAGTTCTCTGTTTCCAGTCAGCATACGTACTCACAAAGGAAGATCATACTGACAATTTACACTGACAATTTACACAACTGTGATGGGAAAATGGGCAGATTTCATAAATAACCCCAGATTGTCAGAGGCTGAGTTCCCCCATGCAGAAGCCCTCTAAAGTTTTCGTTTACTCAGGATTTGCTGGGATCCTTTGTCTTAAGAAAGGGTTTAGGGCAGAATGTGAGAGATTTTATTTATTCCCTAGATCTAGCGGTTGTTTCTTTTAATAAGAGAAAAGAAAGATATGTATTAATATCACATATTAATACATGTGGAAGGCATATGATTTAGGGCAAATAAATGTTTATACATTTTATACTTTGGTTTGACTAAAAGGGAAAAGGAAAATATAAAATAATTTTGTCAATGTTTTGCTAGTTCTAAATGTGCATTCAGGTTTTACAGCATGAAATCCTAACTATGATCATTCACTAATAGTATGGTATTTATTGGCCAATTAATTCAATATGAGAAATAGTTAATTGCCTTAATACTTTTAAGTCAGTGAAACATCTCATTTTATTTCTATAGCAAACATCAAAAATGGAAAGTTCATCGTAGCAATTGTTCTGTTCTGTAAAATCATGTTTTTTCAGAATCTAAAGGGATGTGTGCATCTCCTCCAGTGATAAGGAATGGAGGTGTCGTTAGTTCAGCAACAGGCACCTATGAGAATGGCTCCTCAGTAGAATACCAGTGTTTTGATAATCATTTCCTACAAGGGTCTCGGGATGCCTACTGTGTAGATGGAGCGTGGACTACACCACCATCGTGTCTAGGTATGTGCTGCTAAACACCCCTCTTTCACTCTGCCATTGAGACGTGAGGTGATACTGAGATAACACTTGGCTTTCTTTACTTGTTTTATTGATGCCTCTATTTAACCGCAGGCTTCTGCTTTTCCTCTCTCTGAATTATGAATAACTATAGTGTGCTTACTCTTCAAATGTTTATTAAGTACAAACTGTCCATTACATATGAATTTGATGTTAGGTTTGAAGATGAATAAACCGTAATGTCATACAGAAATTATTATTTAGTGTGGCTGAAACTGTAGATAATATAGAGCATTCAGAACACATTATGTTAATGTATGGAATTATCAAATAGCTGCATTAATCATTAAAAAATGAAAAAAGATTGTCAGACAAAAATAATGCTAATAATATCTCCAGGCCTTAAACTATATATGGAGTTAGAGGGCACAGCATACTAATCCGGCATGTGGAAGAAAACGATGTGCAAGTGTCCCAGAGGCCTGGTGAGTAAAGGAATGACTTTGTAAAGGAATGACGTCATAAATGAGTGACTTCATAATGGATCTCAGGAGCCAAGAGTTCATGATATGTGTTTTAATATCAGTTATTAAGAGACATACTGTAAATTCTTTGTACATTTAAATTCTTTTCTCATTTTAATTCTTTTGATTTTTTCTATGGTGATATGTTTTTCTTAGATGCATAAAAATGAAAGCAGTTAAAATATTGATGATGGCTGCCCTATGTGATTTAAAGATAGAACTCCTTTACGAAAAAATACTTTGATCTTTTAACTGTCTTGAGGCCCACTTTCCCACTTCATAGATGTAACTTTTGAAAATTATTTTTTGTTTACGTTTTTTCATACAATGCATTTTTATCATATTCTTTCTTCCTCTCACCCAGGTCCACCAGCTTCTCCCCACATCTCTACCAATCATCTTTTTGTCTTTAGTTCCTGTTTTGTAGGATTTTGGGTGGGGGAGAGAGAGCGTAGAGGGTGCTAGATTATCCAGTAGAAAGTTTTCTATATTTTGATTTTTCAACCCTCCGAATTTCCATTTTAAGTGTTTTTTTTTTAAATTGTTGATTTATTTCAAAGCACACATAGAGTAGCTGTCATTGACCACTTTCATAGATACACTACCTCTTTTAGATTCTTTTTTTTCCTCTTAAGTTTCTTATGGATAAATAAGCTCCTTTTTATGATTTTATCATCTATGAGTTTGCTTATATTTTACTGTTTTCTATTAACTGTTATCATAGACTATATCACACCTTTGTTTCTGAGATCTGATGAGGATTATTCTTTTATGTTTCCTCTAAGACTTTAGGACACTTTCTATTTGTTTCTTTATCCACAGGCTGCACTAGCCTGCTGTGCCCTCGAATGCTGCACATAGTTTAAGGCCTGAAGATGATATTGTTACCATTATTTTTGTGTGACAATCCTAGTTTACTTTTGTGTGATTTAGTTATGTGACAGGTTCATACATGCATATGCTGTATTATGATTAGCCTGTCCCTCCCACCATTTCTTATCTCCCTTCTAGTCCTACCATCCCCTCATCCCTGCAAGTCCCTTTCCCAGATTCATGACTTTTAGTTTGGTGGCTCATTTAGTTTAAGCGGGGACATCTGTGTGGCCATTATATTGGAACTGTCCACTGGAGCCTGGTGGAATCATCAGTAGGTACACAACTGAAGGAAATGATTTCCTTCCTCTTTGAATCTCTCAGTAATGAACAGTAGCCGTGAGGGGCACAATTACAGAGGCCTCTTCCACCCATCCTCACTGTTGATGGACTCCTCCTTTTGTATTCAGTTCAGGCATCTACAACTGCTGTGATGTTGTAATGACAAAGCTGTGTCCTGCCTATGAGATGATATTTTACAGCTCTTTTCTCCATTTTTCAGGTTCTATGTTATTTCTGCACCCTCTTCTGCAATGTTGACTAGGTTTTATAGGGGACAGTATAAGTGCCTTATTTAACACTGAGTACGCTCACCCATCCATTCTCCACACCTCATAGGCATTAGTGTCTTTATTTACCAATATTCACTGGAAAGAAAGGATTCTTTGATTTTTTTTTTAAGCTGAAAGCTGTTCTTTGATTTTGGCTGAGAGTAGCATTTTTTTTTATTTTATAGTGATAGTTTATTCATTCGTATTATTTGCATGATTAAATAGTGAATTAGGATGAATAGAGCAGGTAACACTTTCTTGAAAGCAAAAACAAAATAACCATACAACAAAAATTGTTATCTAAACTAATAATGGTTGGATTTACTATTCTCTATATTTTTTATTAGATATTTTCTTTATTTACATGTAAATTTTTCCTTTCCCAGGTTCCCCTCCAAAAAACATACAAACAAACAAAAACAACAAGAACAAATCCCTTTTGCCTCCCCCCTCCCCATGCCTGCCACCTCACCCTCTCCCACTTATTGGCCCTGGCATTCCCCTACACTGGGGCACAGAACCTTCACAAGGCCGAGGTCCTTTCCTCCTATTGATGATTGAATTTGCAATCCTCTACTATACACATGGAGAGTAGCATTTTTTAAATGTAAACAAATACTTAGAATGCAGCTTGAGGCTATATCAATTTAGTTAACAAACGTATTGAGTTCCCCCTTGCCATGATGAGATATTCACTACCATAGATTTCTGAGCAGGCTTATTTTTCCAGGCATGTATTCTTGCCTGTGGGATGGGTCTCAAATCTAATAACAGTGCAGTTACTTACCCTGATAACAGTTACATTACTATTTCACAAGTTGGTACATCTTGTTAGGTAGGTTGGTCTCACAGATCATAGATCATTATTTATATAGTGATACATTGAGTATTAAATGTTATATGTGAATAAACTTAGAAGGTTACTACTATGTGACCTTATTCCATGGAACACTTGTACATCATCTAGCTAAAGTTAGGATTGCGATCGTTGGGTTTGACCCAATTAGAGCTGAAAAGGAAGATGCTTGCTTTCTGTGGTTCTATGCGGAGACTTGATTCTTATACCTTCTTCTAGACTGACAATGGTACGTGTGAGAAATGCCAAATATGCAGTGCAGTTTTTAGCCATACTAGCGCGGCTCCTCATCCTTCTGCAACAGTCACAAAATGATGAGTGACTACACCAGAGCAAATAAATGCAGAGGGTCAAGCTTTCTTTGCTACCTTCTGAGCCCTCAAAGTTAGCAACTCCAGACCTGTTCATGCTTCTCCGTCTACTCTCAGACCTGTGAGATTGACAAAAACTTTATCTTATATATATTATTGGTCATTTCCTACTTAGCCTTTCCGCTGAACTGAAACTCAAAAACAAAGCAAGATGATGCCGGAGAAAACCCAGCATACACATGCCCACCAAACAAAGTTTCCCTAGTTCCTTCACTCACTGCTTGCCAGGTGGTTCTCAGATGCCCTGGTGTATTTACTTAATCAGTTTTTCAAATACTTTTAATTCTTGGTATAACTTTTGGTCTGATATAAGCTTAATAGTAAGTAGGTGAATGCAGAAAGTCTATGGACAAATTTTAAATAAAACCTCATGTTTTATAAAACAACACTGCTTTAAGAAATCTCTCTGGAAGAGACACTCACGCATCAAGAAGAGTGGAAGAGTGGAGTTGTATTCACACTGGACAGAAGCCAGGCTAGATCTCCAAAGACTTTAATTCTATGTCTAACCTGCATTCGCCTCTAAACCTGACAGGCAGGGTGAGCAGACAAGACCACAGAACTTTCTGGAAGCATAAACTGCAGCAAACTTGGGTGCTTTGGTTTTCAAAGCCACATGTAAGCTTTTGTGATTAGGTGTCTAAGGGCAATCACCTATTGTATTTCATATATTTTCTACAGGACATTCTCTTTCAGGTAGCAAAGCAAAGTCATGTTTGGCAATAAACAATACAAGCAGACATTTAAATAAATCACTAACTATATCACGAAATGAGTATCTAACAATTAGTGTTTTCTACTTTATTCTATGTCAACACTAATTTAAATTATAACTCAATTTGATGTCATTAAAATAATATTTAAAGCCTGAAAATTCTAAGCACCTTTTCCAATCATTTTTGGTGTATTGCCTGTAGCACCTCTCATATAGCATTTGTGCTATACATATTCAATACATTCTTTAAAAGGATCTGTATACATATATGATGGTTGGTATGCTACATTAGCAACTCTGGAAATCTTAAATCTACTTCAGAAGTATTTCTTTAGTCTTACGTCATTCAGGAGGCTAATGAGACACCGGTAACTCAATTTTCAAAATATTTTGATTTTGTTGTGTATTCGAGAAAGGGTTTCTTTTGTGTAGCTCTGTCTAGTTCTATAGAACAGGCTGGTGTTGAACTCAGAGATCTGCCTGCATCTGCCTCCTGAGTGTTGTGATTAACGGTGTGCACTACTACTGGTTAAATATTTTGATTCTTGAAATTTTTAAAATTCTATTCTATATTTATGTTTATGTTTATATGTAATATTTATATTTATATTTATTTTTATTAATAGAGGTGCTTATCTATTATTGTATGTGGTTAGTTTTTTTTGTCCTGCTTTATGTTA
>JADRCD010222457.1:0-14794 GCA_019843815.1 Montemys delectorum | reverse complement strand
GGGAGGGAAGGGAAGGAAGGAAGGAAGGAAGGAAGGAAGGAAAAAAAGAGGGAAGGAAGGAGGAAGGAAGGAAGGAAAATGGATACAAAAGCAATAGAAAAAACTTGAAATTTTCTCATGGGAAAATAAGGACTCATAAAATTTTTTTAAGTATATAAGGATTTTAATCGATGCATACATACACATACACACACACACACACACACACACACACACACAGATGGAGCTGTATGTGATTTCTCTTTTAATCCTAAAATCGCAGATAATTAGAATTTTCAGTAAATGTTTCTAGAAAAGAAAATGAAACATGAAACTATGACCCTTCCCCACTGAGCTGCACCATTATTTCTCTGCAACTTTAAAGGGAGGTTGGGAGAAAAGAATTCATGTATTTTTTAAAGGCATAATTATTAGAATTATGAATTTAGCTATAAAGGAATGACATGACCTGACAGTACCTCTCTTTAGAAAAAAGGTACAGTAATAATTCCTACTCTGATCTTAAGATAGTCCAAAAAGGGTAATACTTTGTATTAGTGGGAGGTGTGTTTTATTTTATTTTTATTAAAATAGTTACAACGCATCCCCCTACTACATCACCTCTATTCCTTCTAAATTCATGGCCTCTTAGTCTTTAATTATTATTGCTACATATATATGAATGAATATTTAAATACAACCTGCTATGTCCATTTAGTGTTGCTTATATGCGTGTTTTTAGAGCTGACCACTTGGTACTGGATAAACAATTAGGACACTCATCCTTGGGGAAGTCTGTCTGTCTGTCTCTCTCTCTCTCTCTCTCTCTCTCTCTCTCTCTCTCTCTCCCTCTCCACAATTGTAAACTGCTAAGATTGTGTCCCTGGTGAGATTCTCCCATCCACCCTAGCATGTCAATTAGTGATGTCGTTGTTCAGGTCGTCTTCAGGCAACCATATTGTTGAGATACCAGGGCAAAGTTTCCCTGCCATATCCAGAAGGCATAATCTTGCAGCCGACATCAGGTCTCTGCTGGTTCTCTGCTATATCTGCTTCCAAGATCTCCATGCCAATCTTCGCCTTTGTTCGAGGGCAAAGGAAAATGGCAGGGTAGATGAGGCAGCAGAGCATCCTGCATCATGCTCACCCACCCCAACAACACAGATACAAACTTACCACACCCATCCCCTTGCATTCCAGGTGTACCTCATTAAGGGTGGTGTAATGCCTTCAAGAGCTTCTCTACAGCTCTGTAGCCCTAGGGCGCCCGGTTCCACCATGAACCCAGCACCTATACACAGGGAAACTCACAACAAAAGACTTACTATTTATATTTACTTCTGAGTCATTAGTGAAATGAAGTATCTTGTGGGCTGGTGAGATGGCTCAGTGGTTGAGAGAACTGACTGTTCTTCTGAAGGTCCTGAGTTCAAGTTCCAGCAACCACATGGTGGCTCACAACTATCCATAATGGGATCTGACTCCCTCTTCTGGAGTGTCTGAGGACAGTTACAGTGTACTTACATATAATAAATAAATTAATTTTTAAAAAATGAAGTATCTTGGGGGTCTAGGCACTTCCTAATGTTATAAACATTTTAGAGCTGTCCTGTCCAAAGGGCAGTGACTAGACAAATGTGGCTGTTTAAATTTAAAATAAAATTTAAGTTGAATGACTTAAAATTCAAGTCCCCAGTCATGTCCCTCATATTGCAAGCACTGAGCAGACCCACATAGCCAGTGACTGACATACTATGCAGCAAGAGAGAGGGTGTGTCCATCATTACAGAAACTCTACAGGGCACCAACAACCCAGGAGCCTTTTCTCTTTAGAGAATTTCCACAAACAGGACCGCAGAAGGGCTCTCTTGCAGCTACCAGCTACCTCGAGCACCAAATCATCTATACTAGGCTTGGCACACAGACAGCTGAGACTCTCACATTTTATTTACAGGGCAAACTCTCCTAGCAAAGATATAGATCAAAAAAGACAAACTGTTAGACACATATCATGATCCTTACAGTTTCCTGGAAACTGGCTGTCTGAAATCTGGCTCCCTGAACTACGGTAAAACTAAGTTCACACAAGAGGCTCTGCTTTGGGCCAGAAGTCAAAATGGCTAGGACGGCGAAGTCACCGAATTAGCTAAATGGTTTATCAAACGGAGGGCAACAAAAATTAGTGAGTGTAAGTTCATCATCAGACATAAAAAGCTACACTTGCAACAGACTTCAAATTTGCCTCCAATTCCTTTCCGGCCTGACAGCAGGACTCTGACACTTGGCCTCTGTGGCAAAGTAAATGTTCATATTCACATGAGCACAGTTGGCCTGGCTTCCAGCAGCCTGAGATCACACATCATCCGGTCAGTCCCACAGGCGTGGCCACACCCTACCCTCCCAAGCCCCAAATAAAATAATCCAGGAACATTTAGACTGCACGACCTCTCTCTCTCTCTCTCTCTCTCTCTCTCTCTCTCTCTCTCTCTCTCACACACACACACACACACACACACACACACACACACACACACACAGACTCTCTCTTTCTTTCTCTTCTAAATTTTACCCTTTGCAGCCAAACTTTCTCTATTATGGAAAAAAATACTCCACAAAATTTGCATAGCTTGTTACTATGAGTGAGGGGCTTTTCTGCTCAACAAGGAGGGGAAGGAATCCTGTAAAAAAAACAAAAACAAAGTTGGCTTTTTTTTATGTTGTTGTTTTGTTTTGTTTTGTTTTGTTCTGAATCTAAAAAGATGGAGAGGATTGGTCAGCAGCAGCTGCTGCATATAGGTGCCTCTGCGTAGCTACAAAGGCATCTCCTGCAGGAGGACCTAATTGAGGACTGCCTGAGAGACCAAGGACTGCTGGTGCAGACAATGCCAGCCAATGGGGAACTGCTGTCTAAAGAGATGTTTTCTTGGGACCAATGGTGTGAGGGTGGAGGGGATTAAGGGAGCTTGCTGAGGCAGGTCTCACCTGCTCCCAGAATCTGTGTCATTGATTTGACAGGCACCACCTCACCTCCAACCCCCTCCCCACCCCACCCCCAAGGCAAGCAGGGTCAGGGAGCTGGCAGTCCCGGGCTCAGGCAGCAGCTGCAGGGGCTGGCTGCCCGGGAAGACAAGCTCCCTTTCACGTGGAAAGTAAGCGGGCTTCCTCTGAGGAGTAACTGACTGTACCACGCATGCCTGGTGTTGTAGCTCTCTTCGAACTGGAGTTAAGGACTGTGGAGAGCTGCCATTTGGTGCTAGGGATTGAACCTGGGCCCTCTACAGAATAGCCAGTGCTTTCCGGCACCCAGATGACCACTGAGCCATCTCTCCAGCCTGCTACTCTGCATTTCTAAGTCTAGTCATAAATATATGCAGAAAGTCCGTAAAACTGAACGAACACGGAACTGAGAGTAGGGAGCTGGGAAGCTCAGCTGCAGGATGCTTGTCTCAGGAGCTGCATGGATGCTTGCATCCCATGGAGGAGGTCCTGGCTTCATCCTCAGGGCTCCCCCCACGCCCCCACAGACACATATACAAAGGCACTCTTCCCAAGCACTACCCACAGCATCCCTGACAGTAAGTCCTACACATTTGTATTCCGTTTACTTTGTTTTCCTTTTCATTTTGTTTTGTTCGTGCAGTTCTTTAAGATTGCCCTCCCCGCCCCCCCCCCCCCAAAAAAACCCTGGAGCTAGGGGGCTGGAGAAGCAGCTCCATAGTTATGGGCACTTGTTCCTTGCAGAGGACCTGGGTTCAATTCCCAGCACCTATAGAGTGGCTCAAAACTGTCCCGAATTCCAGTTTCAGAGGATCTGATGCCCTTTCAGGCAACAGGTATGTACATGTGCAGGCCTGCATTCAGGTAAAACACACATACACATAAAAGTAAATGTATGTAAAAGTTAAAAAAAAAAAAGGGAGGAGGGCTAAAACTATTCTATGTAACAGAGGAGCAAAGGCCCAGCAGCCAGGGAGAGGATCATGGTTTCTAAACTCTTCACTACGGGAAAGCAGGGCTCACCGAAGACATGGCTGCTTCCGGGACAAGGGAGGAAAGACAGAGATGAGCCTGGAGCATCCTATAAGGCTGTAACGTTGGGATAGACTTTTAAAATAAATGAGAAGTTTCACAATGATGGGGAATGTCAAAGGAACGTAACCTAAGGAGGTGGTGGTCAGAGTGAGGACATGGAGTGACAAGCTAGGGTAGATTCAAATGTAACTCCAAATCCAAAACTAGTGTCTCTAAACACATACTGATGCAAACGCCTAACAGATGAAGAGATAAAGATCTCATTGGAAAAAAAATGCCAATAGCGTGTAAGTGCCACAAACTCCTTTCACAGGTAGGACAATACCCTAAGTCCATCAGTGTGGGCTGAACAGGGAAAGTGGTCTTCAAATGGTTGTGGTGAAGATACACTGCTCGTGTGATTAGGGCCAACACCAACTGGTCACGTGATTAAGGCCAACATATCAACATTAGTCACAGCTTTCTTGGGGGTTGGGGAGGGGGCTAATGGAGTCAGCACTTTTCCTCTATATAACACCACCAAATAAAGTCGACTTCAACTGGGGATGGCGAGATGGCTCAGCGAGTAAGAGCACTGACTGCTCTTCCGAAGGTCCTGAGTTCGGATCCCAGCAACCACCCATAATGAGATCGGACGCCCTCTCGATGCGTCCAAAGACAGCTGCAGTAAATTACGCTGGAGCGAGCTGGGCCAGAGTGAGCAGGGCCGGAGTGAGCAGGGCCGGAGTGAGCAGGGCCAGCAGAGGTCCTGAGATCAACAGCAGCCACACACATGATGGCTCATGGCCATCTATACAGCTACAATGTACTCATACACATAAAATAAATAAAAAATAAATCTTTAAAAAGTCGACTTCAACCAATGTTATCACCTTTCTCCATAAGGTGCATTTCCCAAATGCTTGACCAATAATCCTGAAAACAGGCCGGACTGTCAACAAGCGAAGTCTGGGAAACTGTCATGGCAACGGAAAGCTGGAATAACACAACAACTAGATTGGTGTGATGGAATCCAAGACTAGGAAAAGACTGTTATGTGAAAGCTGAGAAAGCCTGTATAGTACAGGCCTGGGTACTGACGCTGTTCACTAACTGTAACATGGTGCAATACCAGGGTAACTGAACAGTGAAATCTTGGTAACTCTACCCTACCATCACAATTTTGCTCTAAATCTCTAAAAATTAAATGCCAACTGCTAAATTTTATATACAATGTCTAACACCAGGCGGTACCATACATAATTTTAGGTTTCTGTTAAAGATGCCGGGGTAACATTGTAATCATAGTGAGATGCACCAGCTGGGACCTAACAGCTTCTATCCTGGCAACAGCACCAAGCTAACTTTTACAAGTAACACATTCTTGCCCATGGCCCCTACCCCCACGCACACACAAAATTAATAAGATCAATATGTCCCCATCAGCCCTAAGTGTTTCATCACAGGGTGGCCATATGCAGTAGTGACCCTGCCAGCAGGTGGCTCTCAATAACGCAAGAGACTTCACAGTCAAGGCAAGTTTTCCAATGATAAGACAGATGAAGCTGGCCATGCAGTTAATGGAGCGGAGAGTGGCATTGATTCCTAAGAGCCACCAGCGACTTTGCATGAGATGAACACTTTGCTTACTTCTGCTGTTCAGAGGATGCTACAGACAGACCTCATTTCACAGGCCAAATGAGTGAGATAAAGCATCTGAGAAGACTTTCAGAAAAGCCTCTGAAGACATTTTCAACAGAAATGACCAGAGTATGCAGCGTCACATTCGTTAGAAATAGACACACGGTAAGATTTAGAATTTTTTTTTCTACCAGTATCTGAATCGCAAATGAAAACACAACAAAAAAAGCAAAACAAGAAAGAAAATGAAAAGAAAACCATTTCGAGACAGGGTTTCTCTGTGTATCCCTGGCTGTCCTGGAACTCACTCTGCAGACCAGGCTGGCCTCGAACTCCAAAGCCTGCCTTTGCCTCTGCTTCCCAAGTGCTGAGATTAAAGGTGTGTGCCACCAGCGCCAGGAATATTTTCTTTTCTAGATTACATAAAAAGATAAAATCAAGTGAACTCATGAAAGACATTCAATAATTAGCCATGCTTCCAGGGGCCTCTAATTGACCAATGGGAACTAAGGCTTTTTTAAAAAAACAAAACAAAACAAAAAAAAAAACTTAAAACTGCTTAATTAACTATTTTAGAGTAAAGTGAACAGTTACTACACTTGGCACCAAATTTAATTTGGGATTGTACCTCTGGCTGTGCTCCATACACCTGCTGGATAAGGACCCCCCTCACACACACATACCCCTCATCCCCCCCCCCCAACACACACCTGTGAAGCCACTGAACTCAGAGCACCAGGAGAGAGATGGGTCCTTTGAATACACTCTAGACCTAGCCCTGGGTGTAGAGAGAAAAAGGCAGCCAGCGAATAGTTCTTGCTCTTTGAGGAAGAATCTTTGTGAAATTACTTCATAAACAAGTGGGAATTAAGGGTGTACTGCAGCACAATCACCTTGCCCGTTTTAAGGTTTAAAAGTGGGGAGGTGACTTGGGACAAGTCCAGTGGAAGTACGCATGCATGCCCAGCATCCAAGGCCTTTTGTTGGATCCCTAGCACAAAGATGGGGGTTAGAGGAAGTGAAGTCAGCCAAGTGGAGAGGCTGGTCCTGGAGGAGAAAGGTCTGGATGCTGAGCAGGTATGAGCAGGTACTCACTGTACCTACCAGAGGCTTAGGGATAGTTAGGGGTAACCAGCTTAACCTCGAGAACTCTACTAGACACTGTGCTTGTACACAGATCCAACTCAGTTCTCCAATAAACACATGGGAGGGAAAATGCCACTCCACTATACCTGACACACAAGTCCAGAGTGTCTGTGACTTTTGCTAATGCCATCAGAGATGAAACTTGGATCTCTCATTCCCATCTCTTTCTCAACCACCACCACAACAAAAGCCACTTTCTTATCATAGCATCGTGAGAGATGTTAAATCCACGTGCAGCCTCAGGAATGCCAGTCATCCTGGACAACAGGTATCCTTGACAGCCAGCTAGCCGTCTTGCAAACACTCCACAAGAATGCTATCTGTTGATATGGAAGCCAAGGTTCAGAGCCTAGAGGCAGAACACAGCAACCTAAAGAAAACAAACACTCGTAGAGACTAACAAATGCATCCTCTCAGTAAAATCAGAGTGCGCTTCCATATCCAGCCTGAGTGGATGGTGCTGATAATGTGGGTGACAATCATACGCATGCACGCACATATACACACACACAAATACACATATATTGACACACATACACACAAACACACACATACACATACAAATACACACATACAGACACACACAAACACACACACATACAGACATACACACAAACACACACATACAGACACACATACACAAACACACACAGACACACACATACAAACATACAAACAGAAATATACAAACACATACACGCTCACACACACACACACCTGATCCCTGAAGTAGACAACCCTACTAATAAAGGCTCAGAAGCCTACTGCACCTATTAAAAAAGATTTATTTGTCTTTATTTTCTCTATATATTTTGACTGTATATATGCATGCAGTGCATGGGGGCCAGAAAAGGGGATCCCCTGGAACTGGATTGACAGTCACTTGTGAGCTACTGTTGGGTGCTGGGAGACACATGTGGGCACCCTGTAAGACAGACTGCTGGGTGTTCTCTACAGCCCCTGTGTGGACTTTTAAAGAGCAACTCGATCTCAACACTTTTTCATCAGACAGAAAATGAGTATTCGCCTCAGCTAAGGCACAGGAATGCAATCCGTCCCTGCCTGAAGCAGAACGAGCACAAACACCAGACACCCATCCCTCTTTTAGTTGCCTTGAGGACCAAGTAAGGAGTTAATGCTTTTAGCGAAAGCATCCTGTACCACCGCGGTGGTATTCCTCAGCCTCTCTACACAGGAAGTAAGGGACAAAGGTTTCAAAAGACCCTCAATGTTCCTTTCACTACATACAACGAATCCCTGGGGTAGATGGTGGGTATCTGACCCAGGGCTGTGTTTCACTCTGATGAGTTAAGTTAGTCCAATAGGCCTTCGTTAAACCTTTAGCCAGACAATGTAACAATGGAGGTTTGTCTGGCAACAGTCAGATGGGGCTTCTGCAGTCGCAGCTCCATCAGTGTTCTCCTCGGAGACCCTTGGTTCATTTGCAAGAGCTGACCTAGTTCAACATGACTGACCAAAGCAGCTCTACAGAGTAAACATGGCTTCCACCATGGTCTGTCTTGTTGACTGGTAAATATGGCTGCCCTTTGGGCACACATGTCTCTGATGTCTCTTCCTTTGGTGACAAGAACACCATTCAGACAGGATTAGGGTGCTATCTTCAAAGGGTAGTACTTCCGAATATTGCCACACTCTGAGGAACTGGCAGCTGGATTTGGGGTGGATACCACTCAGCCCATTACTTTTTCTCTCTACAAGTTCTCCTCTAATGAGGAATATTCTTCCATAAGTAACATCCTCAGATCTTTTCCTGCTTTAAGGACTAAGACCCTTCGCTTGATCCAAATCTTCCCCCAGTTCCACTTATCGACTTCCCTCACTGGAAGATAGGGGCTCTCAAGTCAAATGTAAAAGAGCCGGAGAACATCAGTCCCATTGAAGCCACGTGTGAAAAGAAAGCCCAGGGTGTCGTCTATCCAGTTCTGATTTTCAAAAAGACACGGTAAGTATATCTTTGTGGGATATATGAAACGGCTGTACCACACGGTGGTAACAATGAAATAGTGTAGGTGGTCCAAGTAAACAGCCTGCCGTCAATCAGTGTCAACTCCTGTCCCCAGCCCCTACAATCTCTAAAGTCACTTTCCTACTCCCTTACCTGCCACTCATCTCTAGGTCTGTCACCTTTGCACCCTTCAGGTTCTCACAGCTCCCTGGAACAGTTTCGGTGAGTCCCCTCGGATTCTCTGTTGCCTTTTCCACTTCAGACCTGTGCTCCGAGAGGGCCACTACCAGGTATCTTATCTTCAACTACCTAATGTTTGCCATTGTGTCCAGATTAGAGTGTGTCCTTACATGATTCCTAAAGAATCAACCTGGTTCTTACATCTTATAAAGCTTAGAACTGTCACCTGACTAACTGTGAAGGGTTCACCAGCTACTTAATGAAGGCCTCAAAGATGTACCACATGGCTCTCCATCAGGTGCTATACATATTTGAATGGCCTGATAGATCAGAACCCCTAATTTTCCTTCAAGACTAGCAAAATTTGACTTAAGAGGAATTTCTGATATTATTTCAGTTACTTAAAAAGTTACTTATGTACACCATTAATATTTAGAACACAAACATCTGGAGATAGTGAAAATCTATGAGTTACCAAGACTAATGCTTATTAGCTCTATATGTAAATGACTCTGTCTCACGTTCATTAAGAATCTACTGGCAAGCTGGAGAGATGGCTCCGTGGCTGCTCTTCCAGAGGTGGTTCAATTTCTACCAAACCACATGGCTCTTTCATAACCATCCACAGTGAGATCTGATGCCATCTCTGGTATGCAGGCATACATGCAAACAGAGCACTCGTATATGTAAAACACATAAATAAAGAAATCTTTTAAAGAAGAGTCTACTGGCTTTGAATCATAAACTATTTAAATATAACATTAAATTTGTAGGGAAACCATAGCTGACCAGAACCAGCTTTTAATATGCAGTCTAAGGCTTGGCTAGATTCCTGAGATACTCGTGTGTTCTGTCCTTGTTGCTTTGAGGCCTTACTGGAACAGATTGGATTTACAGTCAACTCACCCCCACAGTTTGTGCACGGTCTGCTTATTCTAGAAGGGTGGGGCACACGAAGAGGAGAGTGAGAGCCTCTGTACTTCCAACGGGGAAGGGACAGGAGTCAGATCTAAGAATATAGAAGAAAGGAGACACAGGGATGACTCAGTGGCTAAGAGCACTGGCTGCTCTTCAGAGGGACCAGGGTTCAATTACCCACACCAATATGGAGGCTCAAAACCATCTGTAACTCAGATCTACGGAACCCAATGCCCTGTTCTGGCCCCTGTGGGCATTAGGCATGCATAGGGCACACAGGCAAGCACATGAAGTAATGGGAGTGGGTGGGGAGAGGAGAGAGAGAGAGAGAGAAACCCAGGACAGATCTTGCAAGCAGATCTTGGTTCTTCTCCTAAGACCCGTTCCCAAGACAGAACCATGGCAATGAGGGCAAAGTAAAGCATGTCTCCTTTAAGAAAGGGGACATGGGGGGCTGGCGAGATGGCTCAGTGGGGAAGAGCACTGACTGCTCTTCCGAAGGTCCTGAGTTCGGATCCCAGCAACCATGAGTTCAGATCCCAGCAACCACATGGTGGCTCACAACCACCCATAATAAGACCTGAAGCTATCTTCTGGTGGTCTGAAGACAGCTACAGTGTATTATGTCAGAGCGAGCGGGGCTGGAGCCAGAGCGAGCGGGGCCGGCAGAGGTCCTGAGTTCAATTCCCAGCATAGCTCACAGCCATCTGTACAGCTACAGTGTACTCATACACATAAAATAAATAAAAGAAAAATAAAAAAAATAAAAAAAAAAAAAGAAAGGGGACATGAGGTATGGTGTGTATTGTGAATGTCAGGTTCTATGAGCCCGGTAAACCCCCATCTCGTGACCGATGAGCCACGGTTCTTAACCTCTGTCTTTCATCACTGCAAACTCGGGATCACGGCAGGAATTGAAAGCTATGAAGGCTGAGGGAGTGCTTGGCTTAAGTGGTTTCATGAATTGCCCATCTCTTTTTGACTTCAATTCCTAACGGAAAAACAAGCTTCTCACTTAACTTGTTAAAATTGTCTTAGATGAGGAAAACAGGAATGATCAATAATCTAAATTCAAATTTAATTTTTAAAAAGAAATACAGGTCTATAGTTTATTCAACTAAATAACAAAAAAAAAATTTGAAGAAAGCCTTACATTTAAATCAATATTCTACCATAAACCAACTTGAGAAAGTGACAGGGATCCTGGATCGGAGCATAATGAAAGTTTTGTGGGAAAATGAAACTGCTAATCAGTTAGACAGATATTATAGGCATGCTGACTGTCAGAGATGCAAATGTGGCGGCGGGATCATATGGAAAGTTCTGGTAATATCAACATCAGACAAAAATGAGAGGGAAAAATTCTGCACAGACTTTGTATGCTTGAAAGAAAGATTACAAGTACTATTTTTCTTTTGCCACAAATGCAAAATAGGCAAAATCAATAACCAATTCTATTTCTGGGTCTCATACGCTGCACTGCATAAAGCAATCTCAGCACAGCCTGAACAGAATTCCTTACTCAGCACCTTCTCACACATGTAAATCTGTCGTTCTCCAAAAGACATAAGTAATCGAATTGTGGCCTGGACAGCACTTTACATGTAATGCTGTAATGAAGCGCAGGGGCGGTCAGGAAGCCCTCCAAACACTCGCCCTTTAGAGTGAGTATACTGCATTTTCACAGCTCGGGTGACTGTTCATCATTTCATTGCAACTGATTTAACAACTACAAAACCTACGTTTGTGGTAGTATAATCCCCATTAATTTCTCAATTCCCTCTTAAATACATTGATTTGCCAAAAGTGCTAGCATACCCAGAAGCAGGCTGAAGAAAGCTGGGTTCCCTGAACATCTCATTTCCTGATCGTGAGCAAGGAATGTTAGTCTGAGAAAGCCATGATATTTAAGATCGGTCTTGGATATTTACACTGCTTAAAATGAACATGACCGGTCAGTTCTACACAGAATGAAGACACTGGGTATGGAACATAGAAGTTAGAGTTAAGTTACTCGTGCATCTAGGGCATATGACTAGGCTAAACCACCAGTCACTGATATATCTAATTCTCCCACCATCAGTAACAAAGATGAATTGAAAAAGAGAAGTAAATGCATTATCACTTATTATCTGGATGCAGGTTTCTCTTTAATCTTTATTATTTATGAAACTTTGGATTGTGTGTGTGCATGTGTATATGGGTTATGTGTACATGCATGCAGGTTTCTGAGGAAACCAGAAACAGTGGGTCTGCTTGGGCAGAATTTACAAGCAGTTTTAAACTGTGGGACATGGTGGTCAGGAGCCCATTACCTGACAAGGAACTCTAGTCAGAAAGATCCACCGGAGTTTTTAACAGCTGAGTCATCTTTTCAGTTCTTTTTAGGAATCATGCCTCTTCTCCCTCCAACATTTTCATTTTTACCACTTTTACAGTAGCCCTGGAAACCGTAAGATCCACCAGAGCTCTATGATGGAGTATAATAGGACCTATCTTCCTATTTCAAACTAACATACAGCATAGGAGTGGGAAAGGCCAATGAATTGCGAGCTACTAAATAAAGGTGATATGGAAAATCACATCACAAGAGCATGACCCATGATAAAAGGCTAGCCACTAACACATTTATTAAGGACCCTTGTATAAAGACTAAGAGAGGAAACAGCATCCAAAGAAAAGATATAGAGTAAGAAGGTAAGGAAGAGGAGGAGAAGGAGGAGGAGGAGGTAGAGGAGGAGGAAGAGGAAGAGGAGGAGGAGGAGGAGGAGGAGGAGGAGGAGAGACTGTACTGTCTACAAAGTAAAACTACTACAGGCGATGAACCATGTTTGGTTTTGTTTTCATTTGTAAGCAGAAGAAAATAGTAACCAGATATGACCCTGTGAGGGAGGATTCACTTAATTTCTTTTTCTTTTTGGATCTGATTATTTTTCTCAGACCAGTACTTTTTGGTTCGATCAACGATTTAATCTCCAGCTTTCATGGGAACTACATTGGGTAGACTAGAAGGTGGACAACTTCTTAGAGCCCAGCAAGCTATACACTTGGAGAATTGTTGTTGGCATGACTGGTCGAGCTAACCGAGACCTGCCGCTGCCACAGCAGAAGGAATTTCAAAAAAAAAAAAAAAAGGAGAAGAGTGACAGAAAGGATGGGCTTCTAATGGTCATTTTGGGAGACAGGGTTGGGGACAGACAGGGTGCCTCTGGAAACAAGGCAGGAGGAAGAAGCATACCAGGGCAAGAGAGGCAAGTCTCAGGCTGCCATCTGTTTGACTGTTAAGATAAACAGACTGTGGCTTTGCCTTTTTTATTTTATGGAAACACAGCCGATGAGAACAATGCACATTTGCAGAGAGGAACCAAAGCAAGTGGGACCGGAGCAAGAAACACAGATGTGAGAATCCTTTCCAGTGCAAAGAAACACCGAAATCTGACATCCTAGTAATTTGGTTAGTCTAGACAATCTTAACTAAAAATGACCTGCCAGGTCAAACCCAGCAAAATGTTTGCTTTTTTTTTAAAGTTAAATATGAAAATGTGAACTTACAAGCATAGTTTGCGCAGGGAGAGAACAGGATGCTTAGGAAGAGATAAGAATCAGGCTGCTCTGGGCCTCTCCCTTTCCAAGAGTGAAATGGGAGATCCGGCAGAACAGCCACAGCTTTACCATTCCTGGGAGGAAAACACCATCGTGGTTCAGCACCCGCCTGCTGAATTTCACTGATAATTTATCTCTTGAAGCTGTGCAGATGTTCTCAGATTGGCGAGGTTTGCAAGGGTATGTGTGTGCGTGCTTCTTCTACCCAAGGGAAATATGTATGCTAGAAGGAGAGATGGATTCACCAGCTCCCAGCCGCAAAGGCTTGGTGACGATGCACAAAGTATTTCGGTTCTCATCCACTATGTTAATTTATCTTTCCAGAGGAGATAATAACAAAGTCAACATCAGAGCGGTGTAGAGAAGCTTAACCCCGACAGAAGAGCGCACACCGATACCCAGGACACCCCGGGAATGTAATCAGCCCTTGGAATCCAAGGGGCGGACACAGACAACAAGATGTAATGATGCTCAGTATCTTAGATAAGCAGCACCGTATTTCTAGACAACCTTACACACATCCTCCCAGGCACACTCAACCTCTGCGTCACGTATGATGCCTAGTAGAATGCAAATGATGTGTAAACATAAGTCACGCCATACTGATGATAGAAGGGGGCCTGGACACGCATGACGTAAAAAAAAAAATTTTTTTTTTCAATCTGCAGCAAGTGAAGCCACAGAAACAAAGGGTAACATTGGCTACCAATGTTGTTATCTTATAGACTACAGGGATGGGTGGAGGAAGGACCAGAAAGCTGGTTTTCTGAAGAAACACTAGTAGTTACATAATTGAGTCTAATTAATGGCTGTGAATGCGGCAAAGGCAGTAAAGACTTCTGAAGGAGAAACTGTGTC
Organism: Montemys delectorum; assembly: GCA_019843815.1. Classification (NCBI taxonomy): domain Eukaryota; kingdom Metazoa; phylum Chordata; class Mammalia; order Rodentia; family Muridae; genus Montemys; species Montemys delectorum. Next base: position 492 of record JADRCD010222457.1, on the reverse strand, counting down.
CAAAATGTCAAATTTCATATCAAGATGATCTTAAAGTAGTTTAAAAAAAAAAAGTCTGGAGCAGAAAAGGAATAAAAACATAAAATATATCATTTCAAAATAAATATTTAAAAATTAAAATTTGTTCTTAAACGTTTCTAATTTGATTTACATGTTCTCGGGGCATTGACTCTGAATTTCAAGAATAAAATGTTCTAACACTTGTTTTCTCTCTTGTAACGGGAGTAGCTATCTTAGTGGTCTCAATTTTGTCTCTAAGCCCAAGAAATACAAAGCATTCACAGCCTAGCTTTCAAGAAAAAGAATAAACAGATCAGGGACTGGAGAGATGGCTCAGCGGTTAAGAGCACTGACTGCTCTTCCAGATGGTCCTGAGTTCAGTTCCCAGCAATCACATGGTGGCTCACAACCATCCATAATGAGATCTAACGCCCTCTTCTGGTGCTGTCTGAAGACAGCTACAGCGTACTTACATATAATAAATAAATAAAT
>JADRCD010222456.1:0-10218 GCA_019843815.1 Montemys delectorum | reverse complement strand
AAGAAAAGAAAAGAAAAGAAAAGAAAAGAAAAGAAAAGAAAAGAAAAGAAAAAGAGGGAAAATAAAATAAAATAAAATATATGTAACTCTAATCTGTAATCTCAGCATTCTAGAATGTAAAGCAAGTTGATCTTCACAAGTTTAGGAAAACATGTCTAATATTGCCTTCCAGGTCACTTTGAATTGTGAAATGTTTCAATGAACGAAAGAAAAAAGTTTACCTAAATATTTAAATTTAATAAATATTTATGTAAGAGGATTAAGAGATACTAAGATTGTCAATATTAAAATTGCATATGACTTTTTGTAAATTACAAAAATTTCACTTCATTATTACTATTTTTTTAAAGCCTATAGAACCTTGTATTCCCAGGTAGTCTCCCATCCAAGTACTAACCAGGCCCAACCCTGCTTAGCTTCCAAGATCAGACGAGGTCGGGCACATTCAGGGTGGTATGGCCATAGACTCATTATTACTATTTGACATCATTTGTAATCATTAAACCAGTCTCTGATGTAATAATAGTAACAAAAGTCAAGAAGTGAGTATACTTAACTGAAATCCTGAAAATAGTTTTCTATTATACTGATCTTTAGTCAAAAGTACATACCTATGTCAACATATCTATAAATCCTTATATTGAAATTTAAATTCTCTCTGAATAAATACCTAGTCTTTGCACAGGGTATTAACTTAAACTTAAAAATCCAAGTTAAGTAGCTCATAATATGTTAATAAAATCTCTTATTAGGAAAAAATCCATAGGCAGGAATTTTATGTTGGTATACACCCATTATTTGTTGTATTGGTTTTTTGTTTGTTTTGTTTTGAATTTTTGTATTCGTTTCTTTTTTGTTTGTTTTGAGGCAGAGTTTATCTGTGTAGCCTTGACTATTCTGAAACTCAATCTAAAAACTAGGCTGGCCTCGAATTTAGAGATCAGACTGTATTTGCCTCCCAAATACTGGGATTAAAGTGTGCACCACCAGGCCAAGAAACACTCTTATTTATAAAGCCTGAATATTTTTTGTATCTTCTTCTTTCCTGAAAATAGTCTTCAAGCTCTTCTATCCACAAATAATAGACTCACTTTGTCAAGTAAGTATGCCTAATAAACTAGTACTTTAATATTTACTTGGAGTTTTAACTGTTTACAAATAATTTGTTTTTATTACCACTAAAGTAATTATTTAGATTTTCATGATATGATTCTTTAATTCAAAATCTCTTATGTGCCCTTCACAATTTCAGACAGAACCTGTTGTGAGGAAGTAGTAGCTCTTTTATGGCACATTGCCACTCCCATGAAACATCTTCATCAGGCACTGCTGTAAGGTTTCAACTTATTCTATAGCCACAGTCATTACTTACTATCCTTCAGAGAATTGAGACTTAGAACTGTGATAAAGCAGCTGTTCCCAGAAGCCAAGAGTTATTATTGACATTCTCAGTACAACAATTACAGTATCATGTGCTGGATAATGATGAAAAATGCGAAATTCTGTATCTGAGTGGTGAGGTATGGCTTGCTGTTTGTTTTGAAGAACTCAGTTCTACCATATGGTATGTTGGAACAGAAAGAGAGATCTCACAATGATTATTGCAATCTAGGAAAAAAAATCATTAAACCCTTTTGAAGAAGATCAAGTTTGACATTCATATGTCAACCTAATGATAAATTATAATCTTGAAAAGTGAAGCATACAATTGAAAAGATCTTTAAACTCTGTTATTTTCAAGTATATAGTTAACATTACTAAGTATCTTAACATTAACATTGTTTTTTGAATTTGACAAAAAACAGATGGTGACATTTCTCTTATCCTTATTTGACAGAATTAAGTTCAAATTTCCTTTCATTTATTTAAACTGTATTGCATATACACTAACAAAACTGAAGAACATAAGTTATTGTAGTAATTCAATTATTTTGAAGTTCTAAATGCTGTATACAGTGAGAATAAAGAAAATAATATAATATATATTTATTGTTTAATATTTGTAATATATTCTATAAATCTGTTATATATGCTTTCAAAAATGTGATTAAACAAGTAGTATTACTAAAATTATACATTGTTATGTGTATTAATGTACATTAATTCTATGTAATCATTTTGATTAATTCAGAGATTTGCTCTATTTGGCAGTTAGCATTTTCTTTTTTTCTTTGTTTTTTTTTTAAGATTTATTTATTTTATGTATGTGAGTACATTGTTGCTGTCTTCAGATACACACCAGAAGAGCATCTCAGATCACATTACAAATGGTTGTGAGCCACCATGTGGTTGCTGGGAATTGAAATCAGGACCTTTGGAAGAGCAGTCAGTGCTCTTAAACACTGAGCAATCTCTCCAGCCCAGGTAGTTAGCATTTTGATTTTATCAAAATACATTTTGAGTTTTCATTGCTGAACTTAGGATCACCCTAAAATTTTTACTTGATATATTATTATTATAAAGTACACAATAAAACAAAATAAAATCCATTTACTATAGTCCATTAATCTATGAATTTATAAAAGAATATTCCTAAGATCATTTCTCAGGGTATAACAAAGGAAGCAGATTCCCTTAAGTCATTATAAGTAGTAGTAATAGTAATAATAATAATAATAATAATAATAATAATAATAATAATAGTAACAACAACAACAACCAAAGGTACAAAGTGCTTCTACATGAGCAGAAGGGCTAAGAAATTAATCCCTAATGACTAGTATACATTTAGGGGAGACCAACATATTTAGCACTTAACAGAAAAAAATTAACTATTACTAACTGTTAACATAGTCCTCCCCCAAGTTCAAAGTAGTAAGTAAAGGGCAAAAGATGGAGCACAGACATTGTCAAATCAAGTTGACGAATCTCTGATTAACTTTCTGCTGCTTTGGAAAAATGCTTATGTCTCTGATTTCCAATTGTCTTCTTTATTGGATCTCATTAAAAAATTCCCAAATCAATCTTTGATCCCTTCACTTACATTGTCTGACCCTGGGCTCTTCCTACCTTTCCAAGGAGTCTTCTGGGAACCCAAGATTGTCTGGCTCCCCCTTGGAGTATTGTGGGGTTGGGAGCAGGAACAGCTAGGATTGCACTCCCCCTACCCCCAACCAATCCCTTGTCCATCAACCTCCTGAGGTACAGCAAACATAGAAGAGCTGTGTGGTGCCACCTTATCTCCATTTTCAGACCCACAGATTTCTCTGCCTTTCTGAGGAGTCCTACTGGCATCATGGTCATATAGCCACCTCCAGTGACAACCATATGTGTAAAAATATAATCAGCAAGAACCAGGCAATATAGTACCTCCAGAGTTAAGCTATCCTGTTACAATAAGCCCTGAATTTCCTAAAAACACAAGAAGATGACCATATATCCAATCTTATTAAGAGGATGGAGACATATTAAAAGGAAATGAATAAATTCCTTAAAGAAATATAGAAAAAGACAATCAAGCAGGTAAAAAAAATGAATAGGACTGTTGAAGAACTGAAAATTTAAATAGAAGCAATAAGAAATCACAGTTTGACAGAATCCTGGAAATAGAAAACCTGTGAAAAAGAACAGAAACAGTAGACAAAAGTATCTCCAACAGACTACAAGAGATAGAAGAAAGAATTTCAGGCTCTGCCAGTACAAAAGACAAAATCAATACATCCATCAAAGAAAATGCAAGACCTAATGTCCATGATACAAAACATCCAGGAAATTTAGGACCATGTGAAAAGACCAATTGTGAAAATAATGGGAGTAGAAATGGGAGAAAATGCCCAGGCCAAAGGCCCAGAAAATATCTTTAACAAAATCATAAAAGAAATGGAGAAGGAGCTTAAAGAAGAGAGAAATACTAAAGAGAATGGACAAGAACAGAAATTTCTCCTGCCATATAGTAATCAAAATACTCAAAGTGTAGAACAAATAAAAATATTAATAGATGAAAGTAAAAAAGAAACATACAGAATCTGATCAGGTATATGGGGGGATGGGGTAGAGGAAGAAGTCCTGAGGGCCAGAAGAATGAATGAAAATATGCAAGATCGTGTGGCAGGAGGTGAAGGATCCCTCTAGAAAGTACCAGAGACCTAGAAAGTGAGAGACACTCAGGACTCAAAGAAAGGGAACTTAAATGAAATACCCTATAGTAGGAAACAGGAACTTGCAGAATCCACCTCCAATAGAAAGACTGGAGGGATGGAGTTGCCATCCCAACAGTCAAAAACTCTGACCTAGAACTGTTCCTTCTAAAAGACCTGCAGGGACAAAAATGAAGAAGAGACTGAGGGAAAGGAGATCTAGTGTCCAGCCCAAATTGAGATCCGTCTCAGGGTGTGGCTCCAATGCCTGACACTATTACTGATGCTATGGTGTGCTTACAGACAGCCTAGCATGTCTTTCCCCTGAGACAGAGCTTAACAAGCAGCTGAATGAGACACACATAGATACTTTCACCCAACCATTGGACTGAAGTAGGGAACTCCTGTGGTTTAGATTGGGAAAGGTAGAAGAAGCTGAGAGGAAGGTGATCCCATAGGAAGACAAGTGGTCTCAACTAAACTACACCCCTGAGATCTCTCACTGTACCACCAACCAGGGAGCATACACTAGCTGGTCCAAGGCCTGGATACATATATAGCAGAGAATTGTCTGGTCTGGCTTCAGTGGGAGAAGACTTGCCTAACCCTCAAGAGACCTGAGGCCCCAAGGAAAGGGCAGCCTAGCAGTGGTGGTATGGGTAGTGGTGATGGACATCCTTCTAGAGATGGGGGAAGAAAAATTGGATAAGGAGCTTTTGGAGAGGAACCTGTAAAAGGGCAATGGCTAGAGTGTAACAAAAGAAAACAGAACTTAAAACTAAGAAAGAAAATATTAAGAGATGAAAGTAAGAAGGCCAAGAAATATACAAAGGTACACCTAACAGAATTACACCTGATTTCTAAACAGAGATGCTAAAAGCCAGAAGGGCCTGTGCTGAAGTTTTGCAGACCCTAAGAGACCACAGATACCAGTCTAGAGTACTATACACAACAAAACTTTCAATCACCATTGATGGAAAAAACAAGATATTCTATGACAAATCCAAATTTAAACAATATATTTCTGATAACCCAGCCCTACAGAGGATGCTAGATGGAAATAGGAAATATTCAACTAAAGGAGACTATGTACACCCAAACAAAAAAATAAATAATCTTACACTAGCAAGACAGAAAAAAAGAGAGTCACTGTTTCTATGTCTCTCACTCACATAAATACACACACACACACACACACACACACACACACACCCCTACTAGTACCACAAACATCAGTCATTAATATCGGCCAGCATCAATGGAGTCAATTATTCAATGAAAAGGCACAGGACAATAGGGTAGATGCTTAAACATTATCCATTATTCTACTGTAGACATGAAACACACCTTAGTAACAATGATAAATATTACCTCAGTGTTTAGGGCTAGAAGAAGCTTTTCCAAGCAAACAGACACCAAAAAAACTAGGAATAATTATTCCTATGTCTAATAAAATAGACTTTCAACAAAACTTAATCAAAGATATGCAGAAATAATCTTCATACTTATCAAAAGAATAATTCACAATGATAATGTCTGAATTTGGAACAGCTAGGTTCCAAATACAAGGACAAGTACATTTGTAAATGAAACAATACTAAAGCCTAAATCACACATTGAACGCCACATATTAATAGTGGGAGACCCCATTCTCAAGACTCGCATGTCATTAAGACAGAAACAAAGCAGGGAAGTAATGAAACTAATATGTGATGAGTCAAATGGACCTAACATAATTATGGAACATTTCATGCAAACACCAAAGAACATACTTTTTCCTTAGCACTTTACTGAGCCTTCTTCAAAGTTGACAATTTACTCAGCTACAAACAAGCCTCAGCAGTTATGAGAAGATTGAAATAAACCCTTGGGACTTATCATATCATCATGGTTCAAAGTTGGACTTCAACAATGACAGAAACAATAGAAAGCCTCCAAAAGCATAAAAACTGAACAGCTCTCTATTCAATAACCTCTGGGTCAAAGAAGAATGTAAAAATTTGAAGATTTCCTTGATTGGTGGTTGGGTCCCTGCGAGCTCTGAGGGTACTAGTTAGTTCATATTGTTGTTCGTCCTAAGGGGCTGCAAACCCTTCAGCTCCATAGATACTTTCTCGAACTCCTTCATTGGAGACCATGTACTCAGTTCAATGAATGGCTGTGAGCCTCTACATCTGTATTAGTCACATATTGTCAGAGCCTATACATGGTGGAACTGAATGTTCTGGCAGCATGTGTATAGTAGAGGATTGCAAATTCGATCATCAATAGGAGGAAAGGACCTCGGCCTTGTGAAGGTTTTGTGCCTCAGTTTAGGGGAAATTTACATGTAAATAAAGAAAATATCTAAAAAAATTTGAAGATTTCTACAACTTAATGAATGCAAAGTTACAAAATATCCAAACTTATGGAATACAATGCAAGCTGTGCTAAGAGGAAAGTTATAGCATTTAGTGACTTCTGAAGAAATTTGGAGATCTCTCTTACTAGCAATTTAACAATGTACCAAAGTTCTAGAATGAAAATAAACAAACACCCCAAAAGAGGAGTAGATGACTGGAAGTAATCTAACTAGAGCTGAAATCAATACATTACAAGGAAAACAATTCAAGGAATTAATGAAACCAAGACCTGGTTCTTTGAGAAAATCAACAAGACAGACAAATCATTAACAAAACTAACTAAAAGGCAGAGAAACAATATCAAATTTTAAAAATTTAGGAAAGGAAAGTAGGACATAACAGCAGATACTGAGGAAATCCAAAGGATCATTAGGTGATCTTACTTCTAAAGCCTATACTTCACAAAATTGCAAAATCTAAATGAAATGTCTAATTTTTTTTATAGGTTCCACTTACCAAAGTTAAATAAAGATCCAATAAGTAATCTAAACAGTACTATAATCCTCAAGGAAATAGAAGCATTCAGTAAAAGTCTCCCAAACAGAAAAGGCCTAGGACCAGATGGTTTTACTGCAGTATTAAAAACAAACAAACAAACAACAACAACAACAAAAAACATGAATAACAGAGCTAATACCAATACTCCACAAAACAGAAAGAGAGGGGACATCCCTAAACTCATTCTATGAGGCCATAGTCACACTGATATTTAAACTATACAAAGACCCAACAAAGAAAGAGAATTTCAGACAAATTTTGCTTATAAACTGTGCCCTTCCCCAGCCAAGAGCAGGCTAAACAGACTTTGAATGCTTGCCGCAATGGACTTAACAACCCAGGTGGAGTCATCTACCTTGGTTGCATGTGCAACTTCCCACAGAAACTTAGAAGAATAGCCTGTCTGATGAGCTTGTTTTGCAACAGCTGAAACAAAGGATGGGGTCTGTGGGTCTGCCCTATATAAAAGCAGTGCTGATTATTGAACTTGGAGCCTTGGTCAGAACCTTGTCTTGGCGTCATCTTTCTCTCACACCCCGTCCTTTTTATTTCCAGCCCTCCCTTTCAGGCCTTTCAGTTCTCCATGGCCATTGGATGGCTATAATAAACACTGATTCAAAAATACTCAATAACGTACTGAGAAACTGAATCCAAGAAGATATAAAACAAATCCACCCACTGTGATCAAGTAGGCATCACCCCAGTTATGCAGCAGTGGTTTGATGTAGAAAAATCCATCAATGTAATCTAAACAAACTCAAAGGAAATAAAAAAGTATTATCATCCTCATTATATGCTGAAAAAGCCTTTGACCAAATCCAATACCTATTCATGTTAAAAAAAAATTCAGAGACAAGACAGGCTTTCCATTCTTTCCACATCTATTCAATACAATACTTGAAGTTTTAGCTAGCTTAGTAAGATATTAAGAAATATCAAAAGGATATAAATTGAAAAGGAAGTTAAACTATTGCTATTTGCAGATGACATGATATGATAGTATACATAAGTGACCCCCAAACATTTTACTGTAGAACTCTTATAGCCAATAAACTCCTCCAGCAAAGTGGATAAATACAAAATTTACTAAAAAAAAAAATTCAGCAGCCATCCTCCATATCAATGGGCTTAGCAAGAAATTAGGGAAACAACACCCTTCCCAATCGCCACAAATAATATGAAATATTTGGTGTAACTCTAACAAAGCAAGTGAAGAAACCCTGTGACAAGAAATTCAAGTCCCCAAAGAAAGAAATTAAAAAATATTCCTGAAGATGGAAAGAGCTCTCATGTTCATGGATGAGAACATTAGTAAAAATGGCCATCTTACCAGAAGCAATCTACATATTTCAATGCAGTTCACATCAAAATTCTAACAGAATTATTTATAGAGATTGAAAGTCAATTATGATTTTTATATGGAATAATAAAAAAAGGCCACTATACCTAGAACAGTTCTGTACAATGAAACTTTTGGAGGTACTATCATTCTGCCCTTCAAGCTGTATGACAGAGAAATAGTAAATAAAACCTGCATGGTAGTGGTATAGAAACAGATTGATCAATGGAATTAAACTGAAGTCCCTGAAATAAACCAACACTTCTTTAGACACTTTGATTTTTGAGAAAAAATCCAAGACAGTAGATAAATTCCTGAAGACAAAACCAAAGGCTTAGGCACTCAGATCTAGTAATTTGGACCTTATAAAACTGAAAAGCTTCTGTAAGGCAAAAGCTTCAATAGGAGAAAATGGTAGCCTACTGAATGGGAAAAGCTCTTCACCAGCCCTACATCTGGTAGAGGGCTAATACCCAAAATACATGAAGAACTAAAAAAGATAAACATCAACAAACTAAATAACCCAGTTAAAAAAATGGATCAAAAAGCTAAACTGAATGTTCTTAACAAAGGACTCTCTAATGGCCAAGAAGTATTTACAGAATATTGTAGGCAAAGGTATATGGAACTTGAGAATATTATCTGGAATGAGGTAACCTAGAGCCAGAAAGACATATATAGTATGTATACCCTTATAAGTGGACATTAGCCATATAGTGCATGACAACCATTCAATAATCCACAGACCCCCCCAAAAAAAAACTAGGAAAAAAAGGGTTCTCAAGGGGGGGAAGTGTGAATCTCAGTCAGGAAGGGAAATGAATTAGTCATTGGAGGTAGATGGAAACTCTAATTGAGAGAGTTAGCAGTGGGTAATATGGAGCCTGAAATGGCTGCCTCCAGTAGCCAAGCAGGACAACCATTGGAAGGATAAGGATGTAAGCCAGTCACAAAACCCTCAACAAAAAATTTATCAGACCTACAAGACATTCAGGAACAAAAACGCTGCAGAGACTGAAGGAAAGGTAAATCATTTTCTGACCCAAGTTAAGGTCCATCCCATGGTAAGAACCAATCCCTGGCACTATTAATGATACTCTGGTGTGCTTGGAGACAGAAATCAACCATTCCCGTCCTCTGAAAGACTCCACCCAGAAGCTGACAATAATAGATACAGAGACCTACAGTCAAACATTAGATGGAGCTTGGGAAGTCTTGCTGAAATGTTAGGGGGAGGATTTGAGGGAACCAGAAGGAAGACAAATAGAGTCAAACAAACTGGACCCTTTGGGGTTGCAGAGACTGAACCACCACCAAACAAACATACAAGGAATGGTCATAAGGCCCATGAACATATACAGCATATGTACAGCTAGGAGTTCATGCTGGTTCCCCAACAACTGGAGGGAGGACTTACCCTGACTCTGTTGACTGACTGAATTCTGTGCCCCTCCCGGGAGCTATCTTTACTAGCCTCAATGAGGATAGGATGTACCTACTCCTGCTGTGACTTGAGGTATCAGGGTGGTTTGGTACCTGGGGTGGACTTCACCTTTCTGAAAGATGAAAGGGTGGGAGGAGTGTGGGGCAGGGATATATGAGGGAGGGGCTGAGTCTAGAGGGGGCCTATATTGGGATGTAAAGTGATTACATAAATTAATGGGAAAAATTCTAAATCATATCCAGAAATCTTGTGTCAAGCAAAGCTTGCATACATATCACTGGGGCTCTCTGATGACTAAATTTATGTCAACTTGACATAAGTTATAGACATGTGAGAAGAGCAAACCTTGATTTTAAAAATGCCTGTGTAAGATGAGGCTGTAGGCTAGCCCATTTTCTCAACTAAGCCCACTTTCTTAGTAGTGATTGATGTTGAAGGCCTGAACCATTGTAGATGGTA
>JADRCD010222455.1:0-10840 GCA_019843815.1 Montemys delectorum | reverse complement strand
CTTTCTAATTCTTTATAGCCACATTCAAATACACACATAGTTCTTGTGACTCTTTGTACGATGTTCTACAACTTTATCTTTTCTTTCTTGAAGTTAATTTTATATCTTAGTATAATATTTCTCCATCTTACTTAATAATTATGTAGTATTACACTGTGAGAATATAATTGAAATTGTTTAATTAATCTTCTCTCATTGTACATGTAAGTTGCTTCTAGTTTCATTATTTCAAAGCAAAGAATATGTGTGTTCCAAGAAGTACAGACATACCTTTGTATATGTACTTCTGTGTTCTTTTGTGACTGTATCTGGGAGAACAATTCCTAGAAATGGATAGCTGGGTCAAAGAGTATGCCAGCAGTATCCTTAATTACATTACTGTAGTTAATGATTACATTGCCATTTCTTTGATTCTAACCTGTCTAGGATTAGTGACTACTGTAATTACTCTCATGTCTTTGATAACAGGTATTATTCCTTCTTTACATTTTGATAGTGATTTCTAGAACTATTCCATTGCAAAGTTAGAAGTTGTTTCTGAGCTTGTGTATATTATGAAATTGTTTTCTTGTGCTAAAATACTTTTCTTGCTGTGAGTTTTATTTGTTTTGATATAGCTGTTGTCAGTTTTTAATATTGATGTTTTCATTTGTTAAATCTTTCTGTTAACATTATATTCTGTTCAAGAGGGAAATTCTGGCATTTTGGGTGAGGATTTCAGAAGAAGAGGAATAGCATGTATCTCTGATGTCACAATGGATCAGCTGTTAACCACAAGTGGAACTTCACATGCAGTGTACACTTAGAGACAGTGACTCGTTTATACTGGATAGATTCCTTGAATATTCTATTTTAACTCTGGATCAATGTAAAGTGTGCTTACACTTGATAAAGTTGCTGCTATTTGTTTTTATTTCCATTGTTATCATCAGGATAGGGGTCCTTTCCAAGCATGGGCCTTTCTACAAGTATCTCACCTTTAGAAAATCGAAGCAGTTTTAGCATGCTTGTGGTGTACATGGTCTCCAAATTTTGACACATTAACTTTTGTTAACATGACAATAACAATCAAAGTGCTCCAGACTTTAAAAAAATAAATCTAGACTCTTAATCACCAACAATCTCAACTGTATCATTGTTTTTATGAGAATGCCTAGGTTTAGACTTCATGCAATCTTTTCTTCCCTTTCCTGTTCCCCTCTACTCCATTTCTTTCTTTTCAGGGTTAACATGCTACTGAATATCCCTGAATGTCTTGTAACATGAGATTGTCTCCTTCATAACAAGATGACTAATAGAAGTAACAAATGTCTAAAAATCTGGGGAGAGCTTTGCAGAGGTTCTTTTCTTACAATATGCCCCTCAGGTATGAACTATTACAGTACTTGCTGTCACAGAAGCCTGCCTTTCTTGTCAACATCTATGAGCATATTCTTTTGTCAAAATGAATTGTAATTATTTTCAAAGTGAGTAAATAGATTAAACTTTAATCATTAAAGGAAGTCCAGAGTATGTCATATGAAAGAAGGCTCTAAACTTCACTTCGTTAACAGACCATGTGATTTCTAATTTTTCTTTTTACAGGTTTACTATGTGAATTTTAAGATTTGTTTTTATGTTCCTGAAAGATATTATATTTTTATTTTATTTATGCATATAGGATAATATATATGATTGATGCATAACATATATATATATAGTCTATATATGTACTTCTTAATTATGACAGTAGTACATTAAAACCACAAACTATCTTCATTATAAATGGTTTAAACTTCCCAAATATATAAGAAAAATAATAGTAAAGAAGCCAAGCATAACATCATATAATTAAAAAAACACCTATAAATCACCCCTTTTCCAATTTTTCTAGTACTCTGTGACCTTCCCTTCCCGATATTACCTATTTCATCAATTTCATGTATTTTTAAAGATATATTTAAGTATACATAATCAGCTTGGTACAGTGCTTTTCTTTTTTCAACAAATGGCAGTATAGTACAAATGCATCCTACATAGCTCAGGCTGGCCTCAAACCTCCAGCCCTTCAACTTCTGATCCCTGAGTGCCAGAGTCATGTACATACACCACCACACCAATGCAGCTGTCACATTTTAGCCGTTTTATAGCATTCTTCCATATGAATGTACATGTGTTAATGTGACTATATCTTACTGTTAAGTATTCACTTTTGGTCTGTTGCCTTTATGCTCAATGTTGTATTTAGCAATCAAACACATATATTACATTCCAGTGCTTGTGTGTCCGAGTTACAATTCTTAGAAGGATCATTATACCAAAGGATGAATATTTGCAATTCAGATAGATACGGCAGAGTAACTGCACTCAGGCTATCGCAGTTTACATGGTTTGCCTCACTGTTTTATGGAACTCTTTGGCATTGGCAATGTAAGAAGTGAAAGAGGCATCTCAGTATAGCTTTAATGTTTTGTTTTGCTTTTTTCATTACAAAATCATTTTGTTTTATTTATTTATTTATTATTTATCATTTTATTTTACTTATTTTTTAAAAAGACTTATTTCCCTATTTTATGTATTATGAGTACATTGTTGGTATCTTCAGACACACCAGAAGAGGGCATCAGATCTCATTATAGATGGTCATGAGTTACCTTGTGGTTGCTCAGAATTGAACTCAGGACCTTTGGAAAAGCAGCCAGTGCTCTTAGCTGCTGAACCATCTTTCTAGCCCCAATTATTTATTTATTTATTTATTTATTTATTTATTTATTTATTTATTTTCCATCACTCTCCTGGTCCTTCCCTTCCACAGTCCCTTCCACCATCACATTCCACTTCTCCTCTGAGAGAGTGGAGGTCTACTGCCTATACCAGTAATGAAGACAAGGTTCCCATATCTTTTTACATTTTGTCCATTTTTTTTTCCATTTGGTTGTTTACACTTTTTCTTATTGACCTATCAAACTTCTTTACACAACAAGCCCACCAAATGTTTATGATTTAGGTTATAAATATGTTTCCCAGTTTGTATATTGTTTTATTTGAGGTGGTATGAACCATAATAACAGGAAACATTCTTTTTGTTTGTTTACTTTCTTTTTTATTATTTTTTTATTCACATTTGAAATGTTATCCTCCTTTCTGGTTTACCCTCTGCAAACTCCCTATGCCACCCTCTGTTCCCCCTGCTTCTAGAAGGGTGCTCCCCTACCCCCCCACCCACCCCCCCCCTCCCCACCCTAGCATTACCCTATGCTGGGACATTGAGCCTTCACAGGACAAAGGGCTTCCCTCCCATTGATGCCAGATAAGGCCATCATCTGCTACACATGCAACTGAAGCCATAGGTCCCTCCATGTGTACTCTTTGGTTGGTGGTTTAGTCCCTAGGAGCTCTGGGGGTCTGCTTGGTTGATATTGTTGTTCTTCCTATGGTGTTGCCAACCCATTCACATCCTTCAGCCCTTCCCCTAACTTTTCCATTCAGGACCCTTTGCTCAGTCTAATGGTTGGCATAAAGGCAAATTTCTCAAGTTTTGTTCTTGTGCTTTATTTTATCATTTGAAATAGCTTAAACATTCCCGTGTGAACTGTTTTTCTTATTTTAAAGAGTGAGCCATATTTTTAACTCAAGCATTGATGATTTATGAAGGAGCCTGCTACAATTTTTCCTGTGAAGAGAGAGTGACTTAGCTTGCCATAGCAGGCACCTTGGAAATGTGACTTCAGGCTGAAGTCAGGGTCTATTATTCATTTTTTTTCTTTCATAGCTTTTATACTGCTGCCAGAAATCTCAGCATTTACTCTTGAGTTCTGTCTTCTGTGCCTTACTTACTGCATCTGCACCAATCTGGGAGAATTCAGATGTAGCTGAGCTCAGCCTGTCACCAGCATGCCACTACAACGTTGCAGGAGTAGGATCTTCTAAAACTTATGTTAAATTTATGATATTTTACATTTAAAAGCTTCACACATTTCAAATCCATTCTGGTGGAATATATGAAGAAGTGGATTTAAGATATTTCTTCTAGATGATTACCTCCTTTGACCATTTATTGCATAATTCATTTCCCCCCTGATAGTACTAAGTGCTTTTGATATAGCCATATAATCAGCTTTGCTAGTATAGTTGGGTTTCTTTTTTATTAATACTGCTAAATTGTAGCATTATAGTGAGTCAGATTCATTTTTATTTGTCTCTTTGTGTTTGGGGGTTTTGTTTTCTTCTGTTTTGTAATCCTGAAAGCAGATGCCAGGGATTTACAAATGACACTCAAGCATCCCCCACCAGGCCACATCCTATCCCTGGACTTTTTTTCAGGAAAAAAAAAAAAAAAGAGAGAGAAGCCATTTTTTTTTGTTTATTTCCTAAATTACAATTCAATCAGTTTATGTTTCAGAAAAACGCTATTAATATTTTTAATTGCTTGTGTGACTTTGTGGGTAGGGTTAGAGAATTCTCTGGGTAGGTTTCACTTTTCCACTAGTTCATTCTTCTGCTCTCCTAAAGAGAACCCAGAGGCTTTCTCATGGGAGCCTTTCCTTGCTAAGTCTATTCCTACTATTAATATCTTAGATTTTGATTTTATAAGTAAGTTCATTTTCTTTGGTTATGTCTTATAACTGTATTTGTTTGTTGATTTAAAAGCTTTTAATTCTAAATATAAATTTGATATTTAGGTATTTTACTAATTTATTTTACCAGGACTTCCTTCCTTCCTTCCTTCCTTCCTTCCTTCCTTCCTTCCTTTCTTCTTCTCTCAAATTTTCCATATATACATATTATCTGAAGGCACAAATAGTACTAGTTTCTGCTTCCCAGTGTCTTAAACTTACATTTCTCTCACATCTAACATGCCATAATTTTAAGTAATTTCCTTAAGGGAAAAGTGTATAAATTTATGCTGAAGCTCTGTCATTTTAGGAGACACATAACCTGAGATGATTTATTATAGACTGATTTGTCCTCTCTCTGGGAGCACAGACAGTTGCAGAGCTCTGGGTGAAAAATCTGAGAAACATGATGCAATATGGGTAATCAAAGCCTTACAGGAACTCTAAGACAAGAGGCTGAAGGCCCTGCCTAACCAACTGCCTACTGCTGAGAGAGCAAAGAATAATTTCAAAGCCTTTGTTGACCTCTTGGTGACAGATCTGAAGCCAGCTAACAGCTGGGGTGTCCTAGTTGGAGGGATAACAGAATAAGAAGTGCAAGTAATCAGGATGTACTATATACAAAAATGTTAGAAAATATATTTAATTGTAAAAGGATAGTATAGAAAACAAATACATACACAGAAAACAAACTTTTGATAGTCTAGAAATTATCTTTAAAGTTCACATTGAATTTTCCCTCTGCCCTCTTTCATCCCTTTCTTTTCCTTCCATCTCTTGAATTCTGTGCTCAACATTTGGTTCTGTATCTGTACTACTATGGCCCCCAGTTGAAATTATGTCTTAATTCCACACAGACATACTTCTTGGAAATAGAACCACTGGGAAGTAACCTCCTTCTGTAACCTCCTTCTGTGCTCTAGCAGTGTGAATGAGGACAGGGGGGAGGGGGGAAGTAAAAGAAGCCATCTTGCTGATTGAGAAAATGAGCAGAGAGTGCCAAATGAAGAACAGTAGCTACACTTTGAGTTCAGGAATCTTGGTGGAGAAGGGAAGATAAGATAGGATGGTAAGGCCACAGCTCTGCCAAGATAAAAGGGTGTGTGCACTTGCTCACTCACTGTTTAGACTGTGCAGTGACTATGCAAATGTACCTGTCATATCTGATACTACCTCTAATGATAAGGAATCGATCAGAATGACTAGCAGTGCTGTGAACTCCTTCACCTCTTTCCACAAGCTGTTTCCAGCTGAACATTGTGGGTGGCAGAGACAGCCAAAAAGGGTGACAGAGACTTAAGAACAGTAGCTTTGATGAATTTTGTTAGGCCTTCCTCAAGTCTCATACTGATCAGTGGACCAGTCCACCTTTTTTTTTTTTTTCTTCATTTTTTTTTAATTGGCCCTATAGGAAGAACAACAATATCAGCCCACCTTTTCCTTTACAACAGTCTCACATTTGCATCAGGGTCTGCCTTCTCTATGCTAGGCTTCCTTCCACCTCTCTTGCTGCATTTCCCTAAGAAATCTTCCAGACGCTTGAGTTTCCTTAGTGTCTGCTACTTGGAGAAACTATCCCGACTTAAAATGGACTACCTTGAGTAAATTTACAGGATACAAATGACTATTGACAAAGAGGCCTTCATGTCTCTGGTAGCAGTCCCTTATAAATCCCCTAGTATTCTGTTTGCAGGCCACAGGTCACACCTTTTTCCTTGTTCTCCTAGTGGGACCATTGGCTATGTCTGAAGTTTGAACCTCACATTAAGCTTTCAATCTAAAGGCATCAAAGGCTTCTGAGCTTGCTCCTGGCCTGGTTTCTGCCATTGAAACATTACTCATTTTTGTAGTCACAACAGAGACAATTTAAAATTAATATTTTCCTTGTTAGAACACTACTAAGGCTTAGGAAACAGATATTTGTGCTAATGAATGCTGAATGAAAAGTTCCAGAGACAATACAGTAAGATAACCTGACAGTCTATTGATCCTCAATTCTCCACCCATGCAGGCCAAAGAATTGAGAAGGATGTTTACTAGAGAGAAGAAATTCACAGGAGTTGACATGAAAATGCATCTCCACAAGGCTCTTATGTGTGGCTATCCCATACCGACAAGCTCTCTATCTCTCATATTCTACAGGTCCACCCTGGTTGCCCCAAATTGCAACATGAAGAAAGTTCCAGGAAATAATGGACACCTATCCTCAGACCGAAAAAGGAGAAGGCTCTTGTCTTCTCCCAGGGAGGATGGTGGAAAGTTTTCTTTGTGCTGATACAGAAATAGGGATTATGCAAATACTATGGTGACTCATCTTGAAGAGTCTTCGTCCAAATGAAGACTTCGCCTTACTATTCACTGGGACTAGGTTGATCAGTCAGCAAAATGCTTGCCTGAAGCATGAAGACAAGACGATGATTCCCAAAACTCACATAAGAAGTTGGATGTGGTAGCATATGCTTTAATCCCAGCACTAGGAAGGCAGATGATTTGTTGTCCCCTGCCACATACACACCAGCACACATGCCCACACATACTTGCGTTACACACACACACACACACACACACACACACACACACACGCGCGCGCGCGCGCGCACGCGCACAGGGCATGCGACCCTGATGAGATAAGGAGACTCCAATGTTGCGAAGCTTTCATTTGTACAACTAGTGAAGGAGTTGAAGGTAATCACAAGCAGTACAAAATGTAGATGCACTTCTATGAACTTGCGCTGGGAGATCATCTGAATGTCTGTCCCACAAAGGCATCATCAGCCAAGGAAAAGACAGTGAATTCCAGGTAAGTAAAAAGGCATCAGCTCTTCCACCATGATCTTTTCTCTGATGTGATGTGATAAGATTCAGGATGCAGATGGAGGATCACAATATAATAATGAGGAATAATAGAACATGCTACACTTACTCACCTTCAGTATCTACATTAATGGGCACTAGTGGTCAAGGAAGAACATATTCATTGACTTAGGTACAATATAGACAGAATGTGCTTTAAATGCCACACCAGGGAAGACAAGGGGCATTTGATGAAGCATGCTAAGGGCAGTGGTTGAAGAAAAAAAAATTTTTCTATTTGTAATTCTGTTATGTAGGTATGTCTGCAGCACATGTGTGCATGGTGCTTATAAGGGACAGAAAAGGGTATATCAGATTCCATGAGGCTGGTGTTACAAACAGTTGAAAACCATGAGGTGGGTGTGGGAAATGAACTTTGGTCCTCTGTAAAAGGAACAAGTGCTCGTAACTGCTGAGATAAGTATCTTCCAGTGCTTGGGGTTTCTCCAATTTGGTGACCATCAAAATTGTATAGCCCTACAGATTCCTATATCCAGTGAATTAGGGAATAAGTCTTTTTAAATCAGGAAGTAGAGAATCCCTTGTCTTAGTATCTCAAGAGGAATTTCATGCATATTCTTCTAGGCTGCAATTTTTATTCTGGACTGGTCAATATTCTGGATATTCAAAAGTTACAGTTAACTATTTTTTTTCTCCAAGACAGGGTTTCTCTGTATAGCCCTGGCTGTCCAGGAACTCACTCTGTAGACTGGGCTGACCTCAAACTCAGAAATCCACCTGCCTCTGCCTCCCAAGTGCTGGGATTAAAGGCGTGCACCACCACTGCCCAGCTTTACAGTTAACTATCTTAAGTTTTTTTTTTTTTTTTTTTAAAAAATCTAGAAAAAAAAAACTAGTTAACCTTGATTGGTGGTTGGGTCCCTGGGAGCTCTGAGGGTACTAGTTAGTAATTGTTGTTCGTCCTAAGGGGCTGCAAACCCTTCAGCTCCATAGACCTTTCTCTAACTCCTTCATTGGGGACCATGTACTCAGTTCAATGAATGGCTGTGAGCCTCTACATCTGTATTAGTCAGGTATTGTCAGAGCCTCTTGGGAGATAGCTATATGCTTGTCCTTCCTTCAGTCTCTGCTCCATAGTTAATCTCTGCCACTCCTTCTGTGGGTGTTTGATTCCCTTTTTTAAGAAGGAATGAAATGTCCACCTTTTAGTCTTCCTTCTTCTTAAGTTTCTTGTGGTTTGTGGGTCACAGGGTGGGATTGAATGTACTGGCAGCAGGTATATAGCAGAGGATTGCAAATTCGATCATCAATAGGAGTAAAGGACCTCGGCCTTGTGAAGGTTTTGTGCCCCAGTGTAGGGGAATGCCAGGGCCAATAAGTGGGAGAGGGTGGGGTGACAGGCATTGGGAGGGGGGAGGCAAAAGGGGTTTGTTCTTGTTTTTGTTTGTTTGTTTGTTTGTTTGTTTTGGAGGGGAACCTGGGAAAGGGAAAATGTACATGTAAATAAAGAAAATACCTAATTAAAAAAAAAAGAGAGATGAACAGTAAAAAAAAAAAAAAAAAAAAAAAAAAAAAAAAAAAAAAAAAAAAAAAACAAAAAAAAAAAACAAAAACAAAAACTAGTTAACTACAACTAAACTTAGTGGTTGCTTGGCAACTAAAGAGTTCTATTGACTTGTTCAGAATGAAACTAAACTAACCCTCTGGTAAACAAAAGGAAAAACAGAGCAACATAAATTTTACAGCTTAGATGGTTTTAAGAGTAGAGAAGAAATAAATTGCATCTCATCTAGCTTGAATTGGAGCTGCCCAATTTAAGAACAAGTACTAATTAGCTGACAGGAAAGCTCAGCTGTGACTTGGCTAAAAATGGGACCTCTTGCAAAATGCACTTAAAATTGAGCTCCATGGAGCTGATTCACACTCAGTCCATGTGAAAACTGGACTCGTACTCATAAAACAACACATGGAAAAGAGTTTAGGCATATTTTTAAAACTGAAGTGCATTTTTGAAGATGTGGCCAGCTAGCTTGCCTATGATATTACTGGAAATGAACTCTGGACTGGAGAATTGGGATGAGGTCCTTTAGGTGATGTGTCCCTAGCTAAATTTACTTGATTGGCTACAAGTCAATCTTATAACCAAGGAAGGATCTGGAATAAGAAGGGCATCTTTAATAAAATGAAGTGAAGAGAGATGGAGTCTGAATGGTTTTGAAGCTTTACAATGATGTTTGGAGAATGTAATGAAGCTGGGGAGAAAATTGAACCAGTCATTTTAAAGCCTTACATTAGTGGCAACTCCAAACCTTTCAAGTAACTGAATAGTGAATTAACATGGTTTATTTTATAAACCATTCTGATTGAATTTAAAATTTTGTCTGGGTAAGCATAGTCATTTTGACTTTGATGCTTAATTTAATTCACCCACAGTGTTACTTTATCATAAATAAAAATATAATTCTTAAAATATTGGAGATGCAATCATTTTTGTTTGTGTATTTGTTTGGTAGCCAGGGCCTCCAGATAAAACCCTGAGTGCCTCAAAGTCATCGTCCTCCTGCCTCAGCCTCACAGGTGTTGGGATTGCAAGTGTGAGATAATGTGCTGATAGCTCTTAATCATGGTTATGCTGAGATACTATAAAAAATGTGTAATTCAAGGAGCTAAAACCATCCAGTGGAGAAAAGACAACATTTTCAACAAATGGTGCTGGCTCAACTGGTAGTTAGCATGTAGAAGAATGCAAATTGATCCATTCCTATTTCCTGGTACAAAGATTAAGTCCAAATGGATCAAGGAGCTCCACATAAAACCAGATACACTGAAACTAATAGAAAAGAAAGTGGGGAAGAGCCTTGAGCACATGGGCATAGGGGAAAATTTCCTGAACAGAACACCAATGGCTTATGCTCTAAGATCAAGAATTGACAAATGGGACCGCATAAAATTGCAAAGCTTCTGTAAAGCAAAGGACACTCTCAATGGGACAAAACTGCAACCAACAGATTGGGAAAAGATCTTTACCAATTCTATATCTGATAGAGGGCTAATATCCAATATTTACAAAGAACTCAAGAAGTTAGACTCCAGAGAACCAAATAACCCTATTAAAAATGGGGTACAGAGCTAAACAAAGAATTTTCAACTGAACAATACTGAATGGCTGAGAAGCACCTAAAGAAATGTTCAACATCCTTAGTCATCAAGGAAATGCAAATCAAAACAACACTGAGATTCTATCTCATACCAGCCAGAATGGCTAAGAAGAAAAACTCAGGTGATAGCAGATGCTGGTGAGGTTGTGGAGAAAGAGGAACACTGCTTCATTGCTGGTGGGATTGCAAGCTGGTATAACCACTCTGGAAATCAATTTGGTGGTTCCTCAGGTAATTGGACATAGTACTACCAGAGGACACAGCTATACCACT
>JADRCD010222454.1:0-46246 GCA_019843815.1 Montemys delectorum | reverse complement strand
ACACACACACACACACACACACACACACACACACACACACTCACAAAGCCTGCATCTTTGTACTCAAAAAAAAAAAAATCCAAGTTTGAGAAGTGAGCATTCCCTTGTAGGCTTCTGAGATGAGCCAGAGCTTTGGAGCTGAGCTGGTGCAGTTGCCTGAGGCAGCAGTAGACACTCGCAACAGGCCTTCCTTGCTTACTACCAGAACTCTGGCTTTGCTCAGGGTTGCGCACACCCTTTTCAGAGCAAGCATCTCTCCGAATCTCTTACATCTGGAATGTTCACGATCCAGGTCTGGTCAGTGAGAGATAAGTGGAAGCTTCCTGCGTGAGGCGCTTCCAGGAAAGCCATTGTTTTCTTAACAAAACGAAGAGTGCAATTGGCACATGTGTTCTGTCCTTTACACTTCCGCTTCTTCCTGCCTGGAAACTCGGACCCTGTGAGTGGGGGCAGCCCCCAGCTGTGGAGGAAGAATCCAGGCACCAAGAAAGATCAGGGAAAGAAGCTGCAGGGGAGTGTGAGGCCCCTTCCTTAGATGGCTGCTTCAGTCAGATTTGAAGACTTTAGTCACAAGAAAAAAACTCTTGCCCCACTCAACGAAACCCAGGAGTCAGTCCTGTAGGCTTCAAGAAAAATAGCATATCTTTGAAGATACTGGGAATCAGATGAACCATGTCACAAATACCACTAGGATTTGGACCATCTAGATTTTGTTAGCACTTATTTAATTATTTTCCTCTTCCCCTTCCATTTCTCTTTCTCTTTTCTCCTTGCCTACTTTCTTCTTCCTTTTGTAATTCCAGAATTTGTTGAGCAGCTCTTACGGTATCCATAGGCTGTAAGCGCATAGCCAATCTTTCTGCCCTCAAATGATTCTATATCCCTTAGTGTCCTGGATAGTTTCATGTCAACTTGACATGAACTAGAGTCTTCGGAGAGGAGGGAGCCTCAATTAAGAAAATTCCTTCAGAAGATTAGGTTGTCCTCATTCCTGTGGGGCATTTTCTAATTCAGTGATTGATGGGGGAGGGCTCAGCCCACTTTGATTCTCCTTGAGCTGGTGGTTCTGAGTTCTATAAGAAATGAGACTGAACAAGCCATATGGAGCAAGCCAGTGAGCAGTATGGTGGTACCGTGACCTCTGCATCAGTTCTTGCCTCCAGGCTCCTGCCCGGTTTGACTTCCTATCATCCTGACTTCCTTTGACGATGTACGAAATCAGGCCAGCGGCAGGAGGCACAGAGAGGTCAGTGAGATCATGAGTGATAGTGATGGACAGGGCCTGGTCGGTGGAGGTTAGTTTGCATATGGAACTGAGGTTTGATCTAAGTCTAGAGGGATGTACAGGAGTTTGTTTGGCAAAGGCAGTGGGTTGAGTGAGAAGCAGACATAGCAAATGTGGGGCATCCAGGCTGTGGAGCTTGGCACTTTTAGGGAACGGAAAGCTGTCCCCTGTGACTGAGACCCTGAGAGCACAGAATTGGTCTGGTGAGGCAGACAGGGTGAGTTTGTGTTAAAGACCTGTGCCTATAATCCCCAAAACAATGGGAAGTAATGGGAGGTGCCTCAAGATTCAAAACCTGACCATAGTTGAGATAAAGAATCCAAAAGCCAAGCCTTCTAATCATAGTTTATATTGATTGAAGGGTGTGTGTGTGTGTGTGTGTGTGTGTGTGCGCGCGCGCGCGCACGTGTGTGTATGCGTGTGATATGGAAACCCACTGAAGACTATCTTTATTATGAAGCAAGAATAAAACAAGTTGGGGGCTGGAGAGATGGCTTGGCAGTTAAGAGCACTGACTATTCTTCCAAAGGTCCTGAGTTCAAATCCCAGCAACCACATGGTGGCTTACAACCATCTGTAATGAGATCTGAAGCCCTTTTCTGGTGTGTCTGAAGACAGCTACAGTGTACTTACATATAATCAATAAATAAATCTTTAAAAGAAAAAAAACAAGTTGGACAAGGGGAGAGATGGGCTTCTGAGTGGACAGAATGACTTGGGCGAAGGGTTTTGGAGACTGAAAAAGCAAGTCACAGGAGGGGACTCAGGATTTGGAGTTTATCCACATGGATGTAGAGATGACAGTGATGGAAAGGTGTGTGCATTTGGACTGAGGAGGGTTGCTCCTCAGAATGGGGAAAGGCAGGGAAGCGGGGAGGTGACCCCAGAAAAGACTCCTTAGGTTTCACAAGTGGGTGCACAGGACAGGGCACAAGGGGCAGGCAGGAGACCATGGAGGAGGCTGTGAGGCTGTGATGATCTGTTAGAGATGGATTGCTTGCAGAGACTGTGACCACTCAGCTAATTAGTGTGAGTAAAAAGAAGGCATAGTCAGTCTCACGATAGGCAACCCTCCAGTCCATTTGGCCCATATGAGACACAGCTATCAGACTGCCTCTGTGTCTCTCTCTTCATGGAGCGCCCCTGCCACACACACGCACACATTTTCTTACTTTTGCCTCTAGCACACCAGTTCATTCCATAAGGCTCCTAGTTTCTGTTCGCCACTCGCCAAGGTTTGTGGGAAGGTTTGGGCTGCTCCGTGTGGTAGTATGAATGAGAATGGCCTTCACAGGCTCATGTATTTGAATACTTGGGCCCTGAGTTGGTGGAACTGTTTGGGAAGGATTAGAGGATGTGGCCTTGTTGGCGGAAGTGTGTTGTTGGGGTGGGCTTGTGCCACTCCTATGCCTCTGCCTCCTATTTGTGGATCAAGATGTAAGCTCTCAGCTGTTCCCGCCACCATGCCTTTGCTCCATCACTATGGAACTCTAATCCTTTAAACTAGAAGCCCCAGATTAAACACTTTCTTTTATAAGTTGCCTTGGTTGTGATGTTTTATCATTGCAACATAAAAATAATTAAGACACCATGGAACCCACTGACCTGAATACACTGGATTTTACGGCTCCAGAGCCCATCTATCACCATGGGGTAGTCTCTTTGCTTATCATAACAAAAAGCCATCCCATTTTTTGGTGATAAAATAACTCACAACCAATACAGTCCACACAACAAATCTCACCCACTTTGTGATGGCAGGAAGTCCTAACATTTTACATTGTGATATTAGAATCAAATAGACCAGGTCATAAATACTGCGAAGCTTTGAACTGTGTAGACTTTGTTGGTGTTTATTTAACTATATTCATTTTCTGCCATTTCCCTGTTTCTTTCCTTGCTCCCCTCCCTCCCTGATTTATTCTTCCTTCCTTTCATTATCTGCTGGATAGCATGGTTTCACTCACATTATTTCTACACTTGTTAAGTAACAAGTTATTATCTGTCACCAGAATGAGGACAAGGACTGTGTTTATCTCATCTCTCGGTGTGTCTACTCCAGTCTAATAAATTACCTCAGAATTTAGTAAGTTAAAACAACACCAGATGACTCAAGCCGAAGAAGTAGCAGATCCATCTGTGCCTGTGCTCAGCAGGTCTAAGAGAAGCTTCCTCCTACAGCAGATGGGAACAAATACAGAAACTCACAGGCAGCCGTACGGGAGAGTGAGAGACCTGGAACACTCACCTCTAAATGAGATGTCTCCATAAAACTCCTCCCCTCAGGGCTCAGAAAGAGTGTAAGAGCCAGAGGGGATGGAGGACACCAAGAAAACTAGGCTCTCTAAGTTCTCACAAGCAAAGCTCTTATGAACTCAGAGAGACCTCAGGAGGCATAATGCACAGAGCCCTCACGGGTCTGTCCCAGGTTCTCTGTGTATGTATTATGGCTTCCAGCTTAGTGTTGTTGTTGTTGTTTTTTTTTAAAGGGGTTCCTGAGTGTGAGAATGAGTGGGTCTGTTTCTTATGCCTTCTCTTGGGCTCTTTGCCTTCTGTTGTTTGTTTTGTCCAATTCCAATGTGTTAGCTTTTATCTTATCATATTTTATTTTATTAAACAAAACCCAGATGTTTAATAACCTCCATAGGTTGGGAATTTGGCCTGGGTGGTTGTGCCTTTGGGGTCTGTCATGAAGTCAGTCAAGATGTTGGCTGAGGCTTCAGGCATCTGAAGGACTTCCAAGATGGCACGTTTTCATGCTGATGGCTTATCACATGGGCATGATCACAGAGCTGCTTGAGTATCCCCACAATATGGTACCTGATTTCCTTACAGCAGGTGACCCATTACTGAGAAAGGAGGAAGATGGATTCCTTGACTTTTATGGCCTATTCTCAGAAGTCAAACATGGCCCGTGCTATATCTGCTTATCATTGTGAGTCATTAAGTCTGAAAGGAAGGGGAGGTAGGCCCTATTGTTTGAAGAGATGCTTGTAAAATACTTTTTAAATGTTTCTAGAAACTACTACAACTGTCATAGCCTCAGTACTCAGTAGAGTGCCTGCCTGCTAGTGGAGATTTATTAGTAGTTTGGAAAAAATATCAGTCTCTCTCACTAGCAATGGGACAGTGGCCCAAAGGCAGACGGTTCCAGTAGGAAATTGGCATTTGAGCTCTACTACCTTTCTCACAGGTCCCAGCAGGAAATGACTTGGCCATCTTAAGTGGCTTGGCCAGGCACAGATGTGAGCTGCCGTTCTTTCTTCAGGTCTTGATATAAGCTTGATAGAAGAGCTCAGAGAACTCAGGGATAGTTTACAAATCCCTGAAGACTTGTGATCTCTTAATCAAACACATCCGGGTTGGAGCATGACATGCATGCCATAGCTGGGGAATGGAAGAACAGGATGCTCAAGAAAGCCTCTCTCTTTTCCTTCTTCGTGACTCTCTTTGGCATCTTCTCCTCCAGATTTTGCTCAGCTGGTTATGGTGACCCACATCTGTAATCCAAGAACTTGGGGGTAGAGGCGGAAGAAGCGTCACAGTTTGAGGTCACCCTCTCCAGCTACGTGAAGCCCTTTCTCAAAGGGCAAGCAAGCTTAGTTTTCCTGTAGTCATTTGTCCTCATCATGAAGTAGTTGCACAGAGCCAAGCATGGTAGCAAGCACCCATAGCCCTAACTACAGGCTCAAGGGAAGGACGACTTGAGATCAGGGGTTCAAGGTCAGCCTGGGCAACACATCGACACCATGTCTACAGAAGTAGGAAGGGCAGGAAAGTACACAACATGGTAATCCAGAGTTAACTTCATTTCAACTCCTCTTACCTTCCACAGAGTTTTACAAAATCCGTCTTTCTTCCTCCTATCATCTGGTTTCCACTTCTACCCTTGCAGCCTGTTCTTCTCAAGGCTGCTGATGACTCTATTGCCTTACCAGAGCCATTTTTTCTTAGTCTCAGAGCATCTGACTTGTCAGCTGTGACCTTTGAAGTTTTTTTTTGTTTGTTTGTTTCTGACTTGGTGCCGTCACATTTTTCTGGCTTTCTCCAGCTGCTGTAACCAGAGGCTAGAAGAGGGAGGTCAACTGGACGAGGAGGTCGACTGGACTGTGCTCTTGGTTCCGTGGCCTTTAAAAACATCGCCTGGATCTCTGCCTCCATCCTCCACTAGGGCTCTGGAGCAAGCGTGAATGCATGCCTTTGTTCCAATTTTCTCTTTATAAGGACACCAGTCAGAGTGGATTAACCCTTTCCTGAGAGCTTCGTCTTAGTTGATTGATGCATGATTTCTTTTTTCAAGTAAGTCCACGTGCTGACATTCTGAACGATTATCAACCAACCTTTTAGACTTCGCTTTCTCTCCACCCTGTCCTTGGTCTATGCTGAGAAAATTCATGTTTTAGATCACCTTACAACTGAGGATACCCAAAGGCTTCTTGCCTTGGAATTTTGGAGGGACTGATCCAGTAACCCAGTTGATAACATTCAGATGTTTTTAGGCCCCTTTAAATTTATAGGGATCAAACTGGACTTATCTTTTCCTCAGAGCTGTTGTTTCTCATGAGTTTTCCAGTCTCAAACTGGCACCATGGTTCATTTGGCTACGGGATCTAGCTCACCACCACCACTACCACCTCCTCTACCACCTTCTTCTCACCTAATTCTGTTAATTACTCTGCTCCCATAGCAACCACATAGCTCTTTCCCTTTTTTCTCTGCTGTTACTTTGTACATTGGTTTTTCATGTCTTTTAGATCAAATTCTTCATCTTCATTGTTGTCACCATCGTCGTCTGTGTCTTCATCACAGCTTTTCACAATGTAGTCCTAGCTGGACTCAAACTCAACAAACATTCTGCCTCAGCCTCCTGTTCTCTACCATACCTGGGAAGCTAGGATTATTATGACTAATAATAATAATAATAGCCAGCATTTATCTTGAAACTAGTGAGCAGCATGTCCTTACATGAGAGCCTTTTTACTTTTGCCCTTTTTTCGGTTTTTCGAGACAGGGTTTTTCTGTGTAGCTCTGGCTGTCCTGGAACTCACTCTGTAGACCAGGCTGGCCTCGAACTCAGAAATCCGTCTGCCTCTGCCTCCCAAGTGCTGGGATTAGCGGCATGCGCCACCACTGCCTGGCGCTTTTGCCCTTTTCAATACATTTTGCTGGTGTGAATGTATAGGCCCCTTGTCCTATTGAGTGTGAGAAGACACTGACAGAGAGTGGCCCCAACCATCACTCTCCCTACTTTGCTTGAGTCAAGGACTCTTATTGAATAGGAAGCTCAGTGTTCTTGCTTTATCCTTGACAGCCAGTGAGGCCCTGGGATCTGCCCATCTTGCTCTCCCCAGCCCCATGCTGGGTTTATATGTACACACAGAACCACAGCCCTGCCCTGCTTTTTATGTAAGCACCGAAGATTCCAACTCAGATCTATGTTTTCACAGTAAGAACTCTCTATGTTTTCACAGTAAGAGCTCTTAACTAGGGAGCTCTCTCTCCAGCTCCTCCCTTTTTGTCAACCCCTCCCACTCACATTTTGAGACAGGGTCTTGTGTTGCCTTCTAACTTGGATAACCTTGAACTTTTGATCTACCTGACTGTATGTCCCCACACCCACTTCTATACAATGCTGCAGAACAAACCCAGGACCTTTATCTTACATGCTAGGCGAGCGCACTGCCAACGGAACCGCACCCCCAGACCGTTATTTCTTTTCTTCTAACTTTTCTCAATCCACTGAGCGTTTAACACAGTCACATCTCAAGTGTTCAACAGCCACATGTGGCAAATGATAAGAAGGTGACAAAGACACTGGCCATGGTTAAAACCTGGATAGATTAGCATGACGCATGCAAAACAACTTGTCCATTTTTCTTTTACTTTTTTTTCCGAGGCAAAGTTCAGTGCCCTTTAGAGAGGAGGTGCTTAAGCAAGGTTTGTTTTTCTAATGGAATTATTCTTATTCAGTTGAACCTTGCAGTACTTGTTTTATGTAGATAATGGCTAAAATACCCCCCTGTAGCCAGGAATTTTTTTTTTTTTTTTTGTTAAGTCATGAAACAGAAAACAATTCATACATTTACTTTGTTTTTCTGAAATGAGGGATGCTTTAAGAATGTGTTTTTATAAGATTTGCCAAAACTTTTATCTTGCACAATAGTTCCCTCCCCACTTCCTTTTGGAGGATTGATGGGTGGATGAGACTTGGAGCGGAAGAGCTGACCCTGGTTGAGATGACAGCAAAACAACGTGGTTTGAAGAAGAGACTTCAGGGAGGTGACACTGAGGGACACTAGAAAGCTAGCTGTAGGAAGTGTCTTCTCTTCAGAGGATGCTGGGATTTATGTTAATTAAGAGACGGCCATATTAGAACTAGACTCCTCCAGGTGATATTTCCTAAGATCTGCTGCTCAAGGTTTGCCCCCATAAATTATCTCTTAGGCAAGTGTTAACACCACTCAACTTTCTCTGATATTAATGCTCCCAAACTCATTATTTTAGGAAAGGAAAAGAATGTTCTCTGTAAAGTATGTCACTTGTTTCTTTCTTTATTTAGACTTTTCTTCCTTTTTGTTTTTGTTTTTTGTTTTTTGTTTTTCGAGACAGGGTTTCTCTATGTAGCCCTGGCTGTCCTGGAACTCACTCTATAGACCAGGCTGGCCTTGAACTCAGAAATCCAGCCTCCCAAGTGCTGGGATTAAAGGCATGCGCCACCACCGCCCGGCTAGACTTTTCTTCCTTTTTTTTTTTTTTTTTTGGACAGAGACTGACTTCGTAACCATAGCTGTCCTGGAACTCACTATATAGAACAGGCTGGCACTGAACTCACAGAGATCTGCCTGCCTCTGCCTCCTAAGCACTGGGACTTAAGGCATGTGCTGCCAGGCCTGAGTTCATTCATGTTTTTTCTTGAGGCAGGGACTTGCTAACTAGCCTGGGTTAGCCTTGAACTTGTGATGCTGAGAACAAGCCCCACACTCAGCCTGTAAGTGATTCATGACAAGATGTGAAAAACCCTTTCAACAAAAATAATTCAGTTTGAACATGGAAGCAATAATGCATTAGAAATATCGGCAGAAGGCCAGCTGGGAAAACCCCTAGACCATTGGGTTCAGCTGAATTTGCTCTTATAAGTAGGCAGCCAGGTTGTTCCCCATGGCCACAGAGAGATCTAGGATTCAGACTTTCCAGTGGCTGCATCAAGAGTTCCCATTTGCTAGAAGCAGAACCAGCGTTTCTCAAATAATGGCTGATTGTAAGGTGATGGGTTAAACACTTTTCACAAATTTCAACAACTTAAAAAAATCCTCCAAATAGAAAGCATTTTAAGTTTAGAGGAAAAAGCATGACTCTATCAAATTTTTGGTTGGCATTTCCTTCACTTTCTCAAACAGAGGTGGCTGCACAAGATGGGTCTCCCATAAGATTCTAAGTACGCAAAGGGCTCTTGGTGGTCTCTGCTAGGCTGTGTTTTAAAAGCTGAATAACACAACAAAAACTCAATGCATTGTGGGTAGTTAAGGTTGGAAAGAACCTCCCCAGCCTGCCTTCCTTCACTTTTGTTCACTAACTATTTCTCTTTTCTTTTTTATTCTTTCCTTCTCACTCTTGTCTCATTCGTTTCCTTCTTTCTTTCCTTCCTTCCTTCCATTCCCCCTCTCCTATTCTGTTTTAGAAAGAGTGGTATTAAAGGCGACTTCTGTTGAGACTCCAAATGTTTTGACTTGGGCCCGGACGTCATCTAAAGCAGTGGTTCTCAAGCTGTGAGTTGAAATCCTTTTGTAGGTTAAATGACCCTTTCACAGGGGTCACATATCAGATCTCCTACATATTAGACATTTACATTATTATTCAAAACAGTAGCAAAATCACAATCATGAAGTAGCAATGAAACATGGGGGCAGAGGGTCACCACAACACAACATGAGGAACTGTATTGAAGGGTCACAGCATTAGGAAGGTTGAGGACCACTGCTCTAAAGGGAAGTAGAGGCCCAGAGTGGTGAAGGATTGTACCTAAAGTCAACTGAATAAACTTCTGAGATCAGAAAGGTGCTGTAGGGGTGTGTGGAGATGGCTCAGTGTTTGCCATGCAAGCAAGAGGCCCTGAGGTCAGTTCCCAGAATCACGGAACCAGTATGGTAGTGCTTGGTGGGGAACAAAGACAGGGACATCCCTGGAGTTTGGTGACCAGTCAACCTAATTATCAAGTTCCAGGCCCGATGAAAGATTCTCTCAAAAAACAGGCTGGACAGCACCTAAGAAATGACAGCTGAGGCTGACCTCTGGCTTCCACATGTGCCCACACACATGTGTGTACACCACACATCCAACACACATGTGTGTACACAGTCCAACACACGTGTGTACACAGTCCAACACACATGTGTGTACACACGTCCAACACACATGTGCAAAGCAACCTGAGCAGTAATGGGAGAGTCTGACGGCTCCTGTAGGTGTCAGGCCTTTTGGTTATTTGTTCATTCTCAAAATCTTTAACTTCTCCTGAAAGAGTTCAGGGTGCCATCGGCTGCAGTCTTGGAATGAAAAGAAAACCTCTATTCATACTCTGCGCTTCAGAATCCCTTGAGGTGAGGGACAGAAATTCCTAAGGGCCTTGAGAAGAAGGTGTTCTTCAGAGATACAGGGTTCATGACTTTGGAATAATAGCCACCCACAGAGAAAGCTCAAGATGGCAGTGCTTGTACCTGGGTTTGCTTTTGGACACTCAGGTTCCGAGGCCTTCTGGGAGAACATTGCCAAGGTTTTCCAGCACAATGGCTTCGATAGAGGAATCTCAAAAGGTATAATGTGGAAGCGTCAATGAAGGCAGCCTCCAGAGGAGACTAGGGGAGGCAGGATCAGACCAGGGCCCCATCTGGAAGCCTCAGTGAGAGGACCTGGGAGGCAGCGATGGACCAGAGGCCCCTTAGCAACCTGCACAGACCGTCATCAGCTCTGAGCCCAGGCCTCAGAAGCAGCGCTGACGTTTGTCCTTCAGAGACAGCTATTTGATGGAGGACACAAGTTGGAAAGGGGCTAAGACAGCATGCTTTCAGGCTCTCCACTGCTTCCCTTGTATAATGGGAAAGAATAGGCTCCCATAATACTCCAAAGATCTTACCTAGATGCAAGGATGCTGTAAACTCTCGAGTCACATTAAAATAATAAAATAACCCATGATTGAATTGCTTAATTTTTTTTTTTTTTCGAGACAGGGTTTCTCTGTGTAGCCTTGGCTGTCCTGGAACTCATTCTGTAGACGAGGCTGGCCTCAGACTCAGAAATCTGCATCCCTCTGCTTCCCAAGTGCTGGGATTAAAGGTGTGTGTCATCACCGCCCAGCTGGATCACTTAATTTTTATAGCCCTACTTTCCGTACCTCCCGCCCCCCGTCAGAGGTTTAGTCAAACAGACTTAACCTGAGTGGAAAACTTTGATGCCCTAAATTCCTGGAGCAATTTGATTTCAAAATGAAGGAAGTTAAAGCTGCTGCCTGCTTTCAGAGATTCAACACTTTGAAGCCCGGCGAGCAGAATACTGCATGGGGTTAGCAGAGTTAGTGGGGTGTAGAACCGGAAAGCTGGCTCAACTCTAAGCATCTGCCATGCAGTGCCAATACTGGAGTTTGTGTCCCCAGCTCACATGTAAATTCAGGCAGTGTGATAGCCTACCTGTTGCTCTGACACCCAGGAGGTGTAGACGGGGAGTAAGCTGACTAGCCACATGAGCTGAATTGGCAAGCTCTGGATTCAAGTGAGAAACCAGACCTCAGTGTACAAACATGGAGAATGATCAAAGAAGACACTCTGTGTCAGTTTCTGGCCTCCACATACATGTGCATGCATTTGTGGAAGTACATCAGAACACACACATACACACACACAACCATACATACATACATACATACGTATATACACATACCACATACATCAAAAAAGCGGGGAGGATTAGTGGAATGTTTACCAGATCTTAAGACTAAAGCCCAGTTCCTACATATGGTCTAAAGTCCTGTGAGCTCTGGCTTCTCCTGACTTTCCAGCCGGGTGAAGTTCCTTCTGTCTCTTCATTCATTTGATTCCTCTAAGGCAGACACTTTACCAACTTGGAGCCTGCCTGTCCTGTCATAGTTTGTCCCCCAAAGCTCTCTGCTTCTTTCTTAGTTTGCCTAGATGATTCAAGTCTGAGCACTGTATCATAGATTAGATCTCTGCTGGCTCCCTCATCAAAAGTAGGCCACTTTGTCCTTTTCTATTGAGTCTGAAATAGTGTTTGGGCTATGCATTTATTTGTCTCCCTATGTATGCTGGAAAATTGTAAGTTGTGGATTTTTTTTTTCTGTGTCTACCACTATTTCCTAGGATGTAGTGGGAATCCAGTAAGGATTTGCTGTGTAGGGACAGAGGAAAGTTGGCAAGCTGAATTTGGTCCCCAGCACCCAGATACAAGAGCCAGATGTGTAGTGGCCTGTTGGTAATATCGGGGATGGGGAGAGAAAGAGACAGGCAGATAGGTCCCTGCCTGGGGCTCATTGGCCACTCCTAGCCCTTGCTTCAAAAAACAAGGTAAATGACATCAGAAGGACACCTGAGGTTGACCTCTGGTGTTCACACTCATGCATGAGCATGTATACCTGTACACACACATGCCCATGAACACGGGTACACACAGATACATAGATAGGGCACATGTGGAAAAAGTACTAGTAATGAAATAAAATTAAATGAAAAAAAGTTACGTTAGTTGGTGAGGGAATGAGCAAATGCGTTAGCAGAAGAGTCCCAGGACATTGTCCACTTACTGGTTGTTGTTCTGAGACATGGTCCTGCCCTCTGTCCCAGGCTGGCCTTGAATTCGATCCTCCTGCTTTTCCCTCCAGAGAACTGGGATTCTAGATATTTACCACCACACCTGGCTTTTACTGGTTGTTTATATATGACACAACCTACACAAATACTTGGTGAAATTGCCCCTTTGACCTCATTTTGGCAATGTGGAATCAGCTATCAGTCTCTAGGCAAGTTGGCATTAATTCCAACATGTGTTTATTTAGACCGAATGGGCCTCTTTAGTGGCTCAATTAAGAACACCACCTTGCCAGTTACTGCAGCCTCGGTCCCATCCGTCTGAATTCTTGCTACATCTCAGTGAAGTTTATGGGGCCAAGAAGTTACCTGAGACTCAGGGCTTTGATATCATTAGGAGAGAAATCTTGAGCGACTTGGCCTATGAATAAGTTCAAATCAAGTCATACAGGCAATTACCACAGGGTCACCCAAACTGTAATCTGTTGTGTTTAGATGTTGCTGGGACCACATGACAAAAGGAGGTATTTATTAAGGACAGAATGGTTCCTTTTGAATTCTGTAGCAATCATGCCCTGCTCTCTCTCTTTTTCCCCTTCCAGTCCATGGAAAGTGTTATCTCAGGCGGCTTCGTGCAGGAAGTTGGGTTTATCACTTCCGCACAGTTGCAGTTTGTCTAGGGCTTAACTACATGCTATCAGATTACATCAAAATGTAGGCCTTTGTGTGCCTAACTCATCAAAGGCATCTCGGACCCTCAGGACTTGCTATCACTTCGCTGCATACGCAGCCATGTAGCAAAACAAAGCCTATCTAAACAGGACGTGCCCTTTCTGTCCTGCAGTGGCCCTGCAGGCTCTCTACTTGCAGCCATGCTTGGGGCTCAGGTGTCTGCCCTGTTTCACTTCTTGTTTTTATATTTATCTCCTTTTAGAATTGCTGTCATTTGCCTGATTGTGTTCAAGGAAGGAAAACCCAAAATACTACTTACCAGGAGAGGGAGGCCAGATCACGGCCATCCACGGTGTCAGTTGGGCTGGCAAAGCCTTTACTTAAGGTTGTTAGGACTCTTGGTTCTCTCTTTGGAGAATTGAATTAGTGAAAACCATCAAGCGTTGTGGAGCCTGTCACCCTGCTTTGAATTCTAGCTCCTCTACAGCGGTTACTGGTTCACTTCTCCAGGCTTTTGTTTTCCCAAACTGAGAAATGGAGGTAATTATAACACCCATCTCATTTATTTATTTATTTATTTATTTATTTATTTATTTATTTATTTATGTGCAGCTAGGGCTAGCCTGGGAACCAGTATGAAACTGAGGATGAACGTGAACTTTTGATCCCCTAACATCTCCATACTAAGATCACTTATGCTGATTTTAGTTAAGAGAGAGTCTTACCGTGTAGCTCAAGCTAGCTTAAAACACAATACGTATGGTTCAAGTCCAGACTAGTCACAGGACAATAGTCGTGCGACCAACACATCCAGCGCCCTAGCCCCCTGACACAGAATAAATCACCCATATCCAAGAACATATGACAAGTACCTACAGAAAATGCCATCCTAAAGACCAAGGACACTGTGTCCCAGGCTCCACAGAATGGCAAGACTGTAAGACAGAGCTCTGATCCCAGGTTGGATATGCTCCTACCTCTCAGGACTCATTACTAGTTTCTTCTTCTTCTATTTTTGTTTTATGAGACAAGGTCTCCCTTGGCAGCCAGCTGGCCAGGGGGCTGATATAGAACGTGCAACAATCCTCCTGCCTCAGTCTCCTCAATGTTAGGATTAGTGTGAGCCACCATGCCTAGGATTATTTTCTTCCTTAGAAGTTAGTTCCCTCTTCCCTCTGTAGGATGGCTGCCAGATGCTGCCTCAATTGGCAGCCACAAGAAGCCAATGCAACTCTGAAGTAATACTTCTGCCCAGGGCTGGCTCCACCCTCCACCCTGTTGACCAAGGTTTTTTTTTTTTTTTTTTTTTTTTAGTTCTGCTCAGCCAACTCTGGTTTTATGCTTTGCCTAAAAAGGAGTTCTCACCCAACCCTGTTGCAGTGGGAAATGGCTGTCTGCCCCAGAGCTTCCGGACACAGAGCTCTTTCGGGGGGGATGGAAATAGGGGCACAAGCTTTTCACTTCAGGATTTGAGGGTTCCGCCTGGCAGCGATTGTCTGTCTAACATGAAGCCTCTTTCCCAAAAGCAGATGTCAGAGGAAGGACTCCATTCTGTACAAGATCCTCTAGCCAGTGTCATATGATTAGGCAGTCTTAACAAACATTTACATGGAGGAAGTATGACAATTTTCATAGGCCTTTGACCGGAAAGAAATTGAAGTTACACCTAAAAACCTGTATGCTTTAGGAAGGTAATTTTTATCTTTTTTGACATCTGAACCCATCTAAAATAGGATATTAAAACAAGCCTTAGGCTTCGTCGCTTCCTCTTCTTCTTTCAGTTGTTTTGGTTGGTGTTTGTTGTTCCTTGGAGTCATGGTCTTACAATACAGCCCAGGCTGGCTTAGAACTCACTACGTTGCCCAAACTGGCCTTTTAACCCTTGATAGATTTCCTCCCTCGGCCTCCTGAATAGTCAGATTACAAGGGTAAGCCAACCCACCTGGCTTTTATTTTGTTTTTGTGAGTGGACAGACACGCCTGTATACACATGTCCAAATGCACGTGGGCATATATGCATGTGTCTGTGTGCATGTGTGCATGTGTGCATGCACGTGCACATGGATACACACGTGGAGGCCAGCACTGAACTGAAGCTTACCTTTTTGCCTTATTTATTAAAAAGGATCTTTACTTTCTTTCTTAAAAAAAAAAAAGTTGGGGCTGGAGAGATGGCTCAGCGGTTAAGAGCACTAACTCCTCTTCCGAAGGTCCTGAGTTCAAATCCCGGCAACCACATGGTGGCTCATGACCATTCGTAATAAGATTGGATGCCCTCTTCTGGAGTGTCTGAAGACAGCTACAGTGTACTTGCATATAATAAATAAATAAATAAATCTTAAAAAAAAGAAAAGATTGCCTTTATTTAGTTCCAGCACTTGGGAGGCAGATACAGCCATATCTCTGAGTTCAAGGCCAGCCTGGCCGGGCAGTGGTGGCACACGCCTTTAATCCCAGCACTTGGGAGGCAGAGGCAGGTGGATTTCTGAGTTCGAGGCCAGCCTGGTCTACAGAGTGAGTTCCAGGACAGCCAGGGCTACACAGAGAAACCCTGTCTCGAAAAAACAAAACAAACAAACAAACAAACAAACAAAAGGCCAGCCTGGTCTACAAAGCTAGTTCCAGGAAAGCCAGAGCTACCCAGAGAAACCCTGTCTCAAAAAAAAAAAAAAACCCAAAGAAAAAAATATTTTTTACTTATAAGGTTATTTTGTCTACCCATATATGAGTATATATTTATGTGTGTATGTGCACCATGTGTGTAGTGCCCTGAGAGGCCAGAAGAGGGTGCTGGATCCCCTGGAACTGGAATTAAGAGATGGTTGTGAGCCACTTAGCAAGTGCTTGGGATGAACTCTGGTCCTCATTCTCCAGCAGCAAGGACTTTCTACAGTGAACCATCTCCCTAGCCCAGGGTCTTACCTCACTGCTTCTTTATACTGTGACTACTCACTGGTGGTTTACATTCTTCATGGCTTCCTCTCAGGATGTGGGGATATCTTCTTCTCTTTGGGGAGGACCACGTCAGAGTCATCAACCACCTCTGATGAGTGCTAGCTGGCTCTGTGTGCCAGGTCGCTTCCACTTGGTTTTGCATCTCTGCCTGGCTCCTTGGAGTAAGCTCTTGGGCCATTTTTTTTTTTTTTTTTTTTACTCTTTTGCCCATGGATACTGATTCTCAGCTTCTCCACAATGGCTACAGGGTGGATCTCATCCCACTCTCAGACACCACAGAGAATATATTCCCAGTGTCCGTGCA
Organism: Montemys delectorum; assembly: GCA_019843815.1. Taxonomy (NCBI): domain Eukaryota; kingdom Metazoa; phylum Chordata; class Mammalia; order Rodentia; family Muridae; genus Montemys; species Montemys delectorum. Next base: position 30,219 of record JADRCD010222454.1, on the reverse strand, counting down.
GAATTGAGTTTCCCTTGTCTGGAAAAAGACTTGGGACATCTGCCTGGAGCCCTCTTACAGGAGTTGTAATGCTGAGTGCAGGAATCAGCATTTCCCGTAGACTGATATTAAAGATCTTCTTTTCTAATTACAAAAGTAATAAATGTGTTTTATTAACACAGAGCCTACCTAAGCACGGAAATGTAGAAATTTTAAAATTTGTTGCAGGAGTGGCACAGTGGTAGAGAGCTTTGCCAGCATGCAGAAGATCCTGGGTCTGGTTCTCAGCACAAGAAAGGAAGGAAAGAGGGGTGGAGAGAGAAAGGAGGATAAAATTCAAGGCTTTTTTGTTTTTTGTTTTTTCCCTGTCTGTCCTGGAACTCACTCTGTAGACCAGGCTGGCCTCGAACTCAGAAATCCACCTGCCTCTGCCTCCCAAGTGCTGGGATTAAAGGTGTGCGCCACCACCTCCCGGTTGTGGGTTTTTTGGGGGGACGAGTTGTTTTTGGCTTAACAAACAGCACAGTATTGAATATTCCTGTGGAAACATCATTTTGCTCATGTGTTAGAATTTCTGTGGAATTGCCAGCGTTGTCCCAGGATGGACAGGAATACATACACAGAGAAACCCTGTCTTGAAAACAACAAAAAGCAAACAAAATCAAAATAAAGTATGTACATTTTAAATATTAATAAGCATTGCTAAACTGGGTGCCCATGTACACTTTTGCAATCCACCCAGAAGTTCAACAGGTCTTGCTTCCCAACGCCTATCAGTGTTGGTATGATCCAATTTTATGGAGTTTAGTTTCATTTGTGTTTCTTCTGCTGTTAATAAAGTTGAGTGTCTTTAAAAATTGTTTGAGGGCCAGGGAGATAGCTCAGAGGGTAAAAGTGCTTGCCAAGCAAGCCCAAGGGCCTGAGTTCAATTCCTAGACTACAGATAACAAGCTAGATTCAGTGGTTCACATCTGTAATCTTAGCATTCCTATAGTGAGATAAGAGGTGGAGACAGGAGAATCCTTAGAAGCTCACATATACAGTGCAGCAGCAGAAATGAGAGACTTTGCTCAAAAACAAGGTGGGAGTCTCTAGGGAACAGTTGTTCTTTGAGCTCCACACTTGCACCACAGCATGCAAATGCTTGTGCCCCTAAACCTTCCGGCACCAAACAAATAGATCGTAGGAAAATATTTTTTTCTTACTCTCATAAAGGTGTTAGCTGTCACCTCTCATCAAAGAAACTCCTGTTTGCAGGAAACAGATCTCTCCAGAAGCTGGGCAGTGGTGGTACATGCTTTTAATTCCAGCACATGGGAGGCAGAGACAGGCAGATTTTTGAGTTCAAGGCCAGCCGGGTCTACAGAGTGAGATCCAGGACAACCAGGGCTACACAGAGAAACCCTGTCTCAAAACAACAACAACAACAACCCCCCAAACAAACAAACAAACAAACAAACAAAAAACAAAAACAGATCTCTCCAGAAAGCCACAGCTGGCCAGAACAGAGAAAACAAACAAACAAACAAACAAACAAACAAACTGGTCATGGGGTAGCCAGCCCTAGTGGCCAAACCTACAATACAACTCCTAAACCTAGAGTTTAGGGAACATTACAGGAGCGTTAACAAAAAACGAGCTAAGTGCCAGAGGACCGGGAAGTCTGCTGTGAGATCTCAATCTCCTGGAAACAGCAGGGATATTTTACCTATGATAGATAACATGACAATATGGTTGTTTAAACCAGATCTGAACAAGGACAACACCAATAGATAAGTTAGCTTGCAAGAGAGAAATCTCACCCTGTCCCACCCTTAGACAAAGAACTACAGGCAACTAATGACTTTTGCAAGTGGTAGAATTAATCTTTGTCAGGGATGAACCCTAATTGATTGTCCAATACCAAGTGGTCAGTCCCGAAATCAGGCCTTTTCTACACTCTGTCTGAACACAGATAGCTTATTATTCTTTACCTTAATGCAATGACAATGTCCCAAGAGGACACAGCTGTGCAAGTAGCCAGTTTAATCAGGTTAGATTTTAGAATCTGCTCACCTCTGGGCTGGCCTTCTTAGATGGCAGAAAGCCTGGGTAACCATACCTAGGGCATTTTCTTGTCCTTTATCTGCTGGACTCTCAGTTTGTTCTGGTTCTTATCCTAGCTGAGAGCTGAGCCTGGGGGCCTAGGCCTGGGAGCCCAGCTACTTAGGATTCTGAGGCAGGAGGACACACAAGCTCAAAGCTAGCCTGGGAAATTTCCAGAGACTCTGCCTCAAAATAAAAGATAAAATGTGGGGTGAGTGGAATGCAGCTCAGTGATGGAGCACTTGTTTGGGATGTGTGTTGCCCTGTGTTAAAGACAGGAAGGAAAGAAAGAAAGAAGGAAGGAAGGAAGGAAGGAAGGAAGGAAGGAAGGAAGGACGGAAGGAAGGAAGGAAGGGAGGAGGGAGGGAGGGAAGAAGGGAGAGAGGGAAGGAGAGAGGGAGGGAGGGAGGTAGGGAGGGAAGGAGGAAGGAAGGCAATAAGAAGGAAGGCAGAAAGGGAGGGAGGGAGAGAGGGAGGGAGGGAGGGAGGAGGAAAAAAGAAGGAAGGGAAGGGAAGAAGGAAAAAAGGAAGGGAGGAAGGAAGGAAGAAGGGAGGAAGGAAAGAAGGAAGGAAGGGAGGAAGGGAGGGAGGAAGGAAGGGAGGGAGGGAGGAAGGAGGAAGGAAGGGAGGAAGGAAGGGGAAGGAAGGGGAAGGAAGGAAGGAAGGAAGGAAGGAAGGAAGGAAGGAAGGAAGGAAGGAAGGAAGGAGGCAAGCAGGTCAACTCAAAGAAACCCATAATGGTCTTCAGTGACCTAGAAGTAGATTAGCTGCTCTTGCTTCTTGGTTAGAGAAGTCATTTTTCCCCTGACAGCTGGAGGTGTAGCTCAGTAACAGTGTTTGTCTGACATGAACAAAACCCTGGGTTAAAATCCAGCACAGAGAAAGCGGGGGAGGGAGAGCTAATTGAAGTCCAGGCTTTCTTTCTTGACTCTGACTTTAAATGAAAACTGGTTCTTTTAAGGAGTTTTCGGTGTCTCTCTTAATTTCCAAAGTATTTTTCTTCTGGGTTCAGGATAAACTTGTCCTTCTCAAATCTCTGACCACCTTAACTTCTCCATTTCAGACTCACCCTCCAGACCCTCAGACTCACAGGCATGACATCTGTGAGCCGGTCCCTGACTCTGCTAAGAAACTGATCACCAGCGTGTAGTGATCTGGTGCCCTTTCTTGTCACTCCCCCGCCCCCACCTTGATTCTTTTTCTCAGTCTCTTGGATACTTGCTTTGCCTAAATATTCTATTATACCTCCCTTATTCTTTGCAATTAATCTTTATTTCTCATTTATCTAGTTTTAGGGCTACTTCTTCTTTGTCTATCTCCTTTACTGCAGCAGAAAGAACTAGTAAGGAGCAACTCCATGTTAACCTTTAGAACTCTTTCATGACAATGGGATCTGAGGTCCTTTCAATGAGTATTATGTAAAGAAGGTAGTTTCCATAGCTGTTAGAGACGGGGACCAGAGGACTGGGATGGGAGCCCACCCGGAGAACCACGCTCCCGAGCTGGGGTTAGCTGGTATGTGTTGTCCCGACCACCCAATCATGCTCCAGCTTGCTTCTGTGATTTTTTTTTTCCGTTTATTTTTTCGACTTTTTTTTCTTTTCTTTCTCTTTCTTTCTTTCTTTCTTTCTTTCTTTCTTTCTTTCTTTCTTTCTTTCTTTCCTTCTCTCTTTCTTTTTTTTAAAGCAGGACCTTGCTTTATAGCGCAGGCTGGCCTGAAACACCTGGGCTTTGGTCTCTCGGCTCTGTCCCAGGCAGGGCTCTCGGAATCTTTGGATGATCTGCCAGCCCATCTTTGTTTTTGCTGAGGTATTGTATTGCTTACATTTTTTTCATTCACTTTCCTTGAATCCTGCTTTGTTTTGTTTTTGATAAATGAAAGGAACACGGACTTTGGACTATAAATAGACTCAAGTTTCAACAGTACCTTTCCAGGTACTGGACATGAGTCCTTGGACAAGTTACATTTTCAATTTTTCCTTCCAACAACTGAGTTTTAAAACATAAATCGTATTTATGAGGCACAGTGCTTTCTAGAGACACCTAGTCAGGTCCCTTATTATTTTCTCTACACCTCTGACTTCCTTCATTCTTCCTCTGGTCACTTCCCACTTGCAATTGGGTTTGGATGAGTTGACGATCCACTTAGAATCTTTGAAAGCCACAGTTTCTTTCTTTCGCCTTCTGGATGTAAGGTCATCAATGTGCTGCATATGCCAAAAACAATTAGTCTGTGCAATCTTAGGATAAGTGTTGATGCTTTGGAAGGACTACCTGTGTCTAGAGTAGTACTGTTAGGGCCTGGAGGTATGGTTGAAGCCAGCTGCGCATGAAGTCGTGCTGCAAAGAGAAGCAATTTGCTCAAACCCACAGCGGAGGATATGTAACTCCTAAGGTTCCCACATGGCATTAACGTGCTCTGTGTTTGTGTTCTCTCTCTCTCTCTCTCTCACTCCTCTCCCATGCATGTGTGCGTGTGTGCTCGTGTGTGGTGTGTGTGTGTGCACGTGTGTGGCGTGTGTATATGTGTGTGTGTGCACGTGTGCGGCGTGTGTGTGCTCATGTGTGGCGTGTGTGTGTGTGTGTGTGTGTGTGTGTGTGGCGTGTGTGTGCTCATGTGTGGCGTGTGTGTGTGTGTGTGTGTGTGTGTGGCGTGTGTGTGTGTGTGTGTGTGCGCGTGTGTGGTGTGTGTGTGTGTGTGTGTGTGTGTGGCGTGTGTGTGTGTGTGTGTGTGTGTGGCGTGTGTGTGTGTGTGTGTGTGTCTATACATGCAAGTGATGATGACATTGGCTGTCTCCCTCCATTGCTTCTCCACTTTATTTTTTTAAGAGAGCCTTTCATTGAACCTGGAACTCACCAATACAGCTAGACACAGCTCTTCCCAGGGATGTTCTTACCTCTACTTCTAAAGTGCTGGCTCCACAGGCACACACCTGTATGCCAGGCTTTTTAGGTGAGTACCAATGACCTGACCCTGTGTCCTCGTGCTTGTGCAGCAAATATTTTGTGGACTGAACCAACTCTCCAACACCAAACAGTTTTCGAATCAAATCGAGGCTCAATTTATATAACGCAAAACGAACTACTTTTAACCATACAGTCTATTGCTCGATCCCTCCGTGCGAGTGAAGCATTTGCTGCCGTCCCCCTCACACCAGCTCCTGCCAACACTGATCTACTTCCTATCTTATTGGGTGTGCTCTTCTAGAAATGTCATGGAGAAGGAACCTTTCGATGTGTGTTCCTTTGGGTTTGGTTTCTTCCACTTAGTTTTTGGGGATGGAGGTGGGGGTGGGGGTAAGATTGGGGGAGTAGATGTGTATGTGTTGTGTCTCCTCCCCAGGATAAAGCCTGTTGCACAAATTAAAGCTCAGTATACCTTGAAGCTGTTTCTATCTTGAGATTTATTTGTTACTGGAGTCAAAACCAAAGTCAAGGCCTCGCTTGGGACTGCAAAGTAAAGAGCCTGAGAATGATAATTAGGAAGCCTGGACTCAATTTTCTCTTTTGCCAAAAGCTGGATCTGGGCTTTTGGAATGTGGTTTTCTTATGAGCTTGAGTTTCTTCATCACTGAAATCAGGTGGACAGGCTGGATGGTCAGTGAGACGTGAGGCTTCAGTTGATATCACCGCTCATGTTACCATGATTCTTCCTCTGCTTCTCAAGGACTGGCTCCCCTGGAGCCTGCTGTGGTACGACCCCTCCTTCCCTCCCTCCCCCCCTCCCTCCCTCCCTCCCTCCCTCCCTCCCTCCCTCCTTCCCTCCTTCAACTATATCTGATTGATGTTGAGGTAGTCACTCGTGACAAGTCAAGTCTGTCAAAATCTTTCCCTAGGACTTTTGAATGTGAACCACAGAATGTATGAACAGTTCCTCTCTTGTGGTGGGAGACTGTGAGAAGTGAAACTTGGTAGCCATTGGTAACCGTATTATCAGTGTAACGAGTTACTAATGTGGACAGGACAAAGACTGGCTTCCCGGCCCTGTGGGGAAGTAGTCACACAAAAAGGAGCAACCTCTAAATGCGATATTTGGATTGTATCCTGTAACGGAATCCAGTGTATTGTATTAGGGGGGAAAATGATGCCGGGATACTTGGCTAAGTATCATTCTGGGGATGTCTGTGAAGGTGTTTATGGGTGAGACTAACCTTTGAATGGATACCTAAGCAGAGCAGCTGGTCCTCTCCCAGTGTGAGTTGAAGGCCCGAAGAGAGCCAAAGGGGCAGTTTGTTCTCATCGCCTGCATTCGAGCTGCGGTGCTGGTCTCCTCATCCCTTCAGACTTGTTCTCAGAGCAGGAGGCCTCTCATTGGCCCTGCCCGGTCTCCAGCTGGCCAATCTTTTCAGACTCCATAACTGTGTCATTGTTTCAGCCGCCTCCTGTCTGTACGGCCAGTACTCAAAGGCAGAGACAGGAGGGCCGTGTGTGTGAGGCTAGTCTGGGCTACACAGTGAGACCCTGTCTCACAAGCCCACTTGCTTAGCTTGAGCACAGCATTGGGTTCTTTCTCCTGGACTTCCAGTTGAAGAAGGACTCCTGGTGGCTTTGAGTCTTTTTACACATGTTCTTCCTATGTTAAACTTCATGTTTCCTAGGCCAAACCTTTAGTATAAAGTACAGTTTGGCTGTAATGTGACACCAAAGTTTTAAAAGAATTATATAGTTTAAGAAATGGTTCATAAAGAAGACTACCCATCCTAAAGAACAGGGTGTTTTTTTTTTTTTTCCCCTCCCTTCCCTCACTCCTACCAGAACTTTCTTTCCTCTCTAAGTGAGTTCAGTGGACTTTAATTACCACAGTTGTGATGGCTAATCACGATTGTCAACCTGACAGTCTTGGGAAGAGTGAACCCTGTTTGAGGAATAGACTCCCTCCGTCAACTCAGCCTGGGCCTGTGAGCATGTCTGTGGGGGATTGTCTTGATTGATAACTGATGTAGGAGGGCACAGCTCGTTGTGGGTGGTACCACCACCGGGCAGGAGGTCCTGGGTGCTATAAGAAGGCAGGCTGAGTATGTCCAGGGGGAGCAAATCAGTGTTCTTCTCTGGTTTCTGTTTCGGTTGCTGCCTCCAGGTTCCTGCCTTGAGCTCCTGTCCTGGCTTCTCTCAGCGATGGAGTGTGACCTGTAGGCCCAAGAGGCCCCCCCCCCCTCCTGGTTGCTTTTGGTCATGATGCTGTGACAGGAACAGAGAAACAAACTAGGAGAGAAATTGATACCTGGAATGTGAAGAACCTGACCTTGTTGAGTTTGGGTGGATTGTGGGAGGATTTTTGGAGGTTGGGACTGGAGAAGCCATCGAGTACTCAGAGCTCAATGGCCGTTTTGTGGGAAGTAGGGGAATGAGAAGGTTAAGAGAGATACTGTTGATGGAGGCCTGTGAAGTTTCAGACAGAAGCAAAGACTCTTTCAGGGCCATTTGTATGCTGTATTTGAATTAAGAATCTTTCCTGAGACAGATTGATGTTGGTTAGTTGAACAGAAAAACCAGTGATTGAAAGAGACCAGTATCACTGAGGTGAAATCTTCTAGGATCTTATTTCTTCAGGATCAGCCACAAAAGCTGTGCTCCAGTGGGGCTAAGCCTACACCCCACTTGGCAGTGGACTTGGTAATAATGTGTACGACTGACCCAGATGGTGCTAGATGGTGGCCATGGTGCCACATGGAGGCCACTGGTGAACGTGCAGCCTCAGTAGTAGAGGAGATGAGCATATTGGAGATGCCAGTACCGTGGACTAGCCATCGAGGACAAAGGCGGGTGTGGTTTGGAGCTGGCCTGAGCCTACCAGCTAAGCTGTATACTTTGGATCACAGAGCTGGAGAGGTGAGCTTACCCAAGATCTTTGGAGCTCAGAAGATCATGAATGAGATTATGTATACTAGGCTGGCCTCAAACTCAGAGTTCTTCCTGCCTCAGGCTCCTGAGTGCTGGCATTAAAGGTGTGTACTGCCATACTCAGCTGGGCTGTGTTTTATGTTGTGATATTAATATAAGACCTTGGGGACAAGGAAAAAGTTCTGACTTAAGAGTGATGTGTTCAGGTGTTTATATAGAGACAACAGGAGATCCCTGTGAACTCCATGTGAGACACACACACACACACACACACACACACACACACACACACACGCACGCACACACACGCACACACACACACACACACACACTCACACACACAATCGCTTAAAGTGGGCTGGGAACATAGGTCAGTTAACAGAGTGCTTGCTTAACATGCATGAGGACCGTGCGCTGAACCTAGGTTCAATCCTCAAGGGTACAGAAAATTGCTGCTCCAAATTCTTTAAACAAACATTTCCAGGCTTAAAAGATAACTCATTTTCTGTGGCTTTGGAGGGAGAAGAAAGCACTATCTAAAAATAAAAATTGGACCAGTGAGATGGCTCAGAAGGTAAAGGGGCCTGCTCCCATGTCTGATGGTCTGAGTTCAATCCCTAGAATACACATGATAGAAGGAGAGAGGCAGCTTCCATCAAGTGTCACAAATAAGTCTTTGTGACTTCCAGGATAGCCTGGTCTACATACAAGTTCCAAGTCTGCCAGGGCTATATATTTAAACCCTGTCTCAAGTGAACAAATAAATCTCCAGACTGTATATGTCTGTCTATGTATCTATGTATCTATCTATGTATCTATGTATCTATCCATCTATCTATCTATCTATCTATCTATCTATCTATCTATCTATCTATGTATCTATGTATCTATCTATGTATCTATCTATGTATCTATGTATCTATCTATGTATCTATGTATCTATTATCTATGTATCTATCTATGTATCTATGTATCTATCTGTGTATCTATCTATCTATCTATCTATCTATCTATCTATCTATCTATCTATGTATCTATCTATCTATGTATCTATCTATCTATCTATCTATCTATCTATCTATCTATCTATGTATCTATCTATCTATGTATCTATCTATCTATGTATCTATCTATCTGCTGATGATCATGTGCTAGACAACATAGCCATAGACTATCTTTTTTTTTTTTTTTTTGTCCAACTCTGAGCTTCTGTACTCTTTCCTTAGGAAATTAAAAAAATGCATACAAAGTTCTCACAATGCGTAGCTATAATTTTAACGAAGGCTGGCCTGAAATTTTCTATGCAGCACAGGCTGACCTTAAAATTCTGATCCTTCTGCTTCTACCTCCCGAGTGCTGGAATTACAGGCATGGACCACCGTATTCTACAGGGACTGCCTGTAGTACACTAAGCTCGGTGTGCCTTCTGAGCCTTGGCTCCTATTAGTTGCTCTGTGTGTAACTCTTCTATGACAGACCTATACAGCTTGTTCTTCCTTCTGGTTAAGCTAGCACAGACCCTAGTTTCTGACAATGCATGTCAATGAGACAAGTGACTGGATGAGCTGGGAGAATAAGGGCAGTTGTGCATTTGGGGCTTCACATTCATTTGGGGAGCATTTCTGCTGTTACTCTCCCCCCTCCCCCTCCACCCCTGCTGTGTCTGTAAGGTGGGAGCACTGCAGAGGACTAGTCCTTTGGCTGATGGAGGGTCCCAAAAGAACTGATGGGACCTGGGTGGGTGGGTTACCTGTTGACCTGAGCTCTTCCCTCTGGCTCTTTCCCTCTGACCTCTCCACAGCCTTGGCCTCACGCCCTCCTTTCTTCCTGATCCCTCCCCCACTGGATCCCTTAAGTGCTACTGAACCTGTGACTGACCTCCCCTAGCTTTCCTCAGTTCCTTGATTTAATGAGAATCTTTAAATGGAGGAGCGGAGCCAAGAACAATGGCACTGAGCACCTGTTTCCTGACCTTTTAGAAAACTCAAGGATGTGGGACTCAGAGTTTCACTACAATCAGCGAGGTCCGTTGTGTACTGGGTAATCCACCTTCCCTGCCTGCCTTGGGTGCTTCCTAATGAGGTCATGGACTCTGTTCTCTTGGGATTTGAAATTTGGTTGTACTAATTTTTGTCCATGATATTTTGTTAAGAATAAAAATTAAGCTTATTGGGTTTTAATCTTTGTTTTGTGGCAGGATTACCACATGGCTTTAAAAAATTGTCTTGAATTTGAAGACATTTTGTGAGAATAAGCTTTATATAGTTATGATACTTATTGAATTAAATTTGTCTAACATTTTATAATATTGATGCTATCATTTATTAAGCAACAGTAAGTGTTATGTCAAGAGTTCTTACATTATCTCATGCCATAATTCTACTACACAGATCATATTAATTAGCTCTTATTGTATGACTGTTATCTTTCTAAACACTACACACACACACACACACACACACACACACACACACACACAGAGTTTCATTTCATTCCCTCAACCCTACAGTAAGGGTAACGTTATTGTCCCACTTTTGCAGATAATGGATCTGAGGCTTAGAGACGGGTGTTAGTCTGCTTTGGAGAGTATGAGAAAAAGTGCAGGCAGGGAGTCCTAATTAACAGAATTGATTTTCTCACAGTTTTAAAAGCTAAAAGTCCCAAGCCAGGGACTCCCTGGCTCCTGACTTGGTGTCTTTTCATGCTTTCTTGCTTCAAATAGACCTTATTCTCCACCAGGACAGCTCTCTGATGCCTCTTCTCCTTCTTATAGGTACATCAACACAACCCAGTTACAATCTGTATTGAGACAGGGTCTTACTATACAACACAGCCGGCCTGGAATGCATTACATAGCCCAGACTGACCTCAAACTCACAGGATGATGGCACCTCTGCCTCCTGGGATGCTGAGATGAAAGGCAGGAGCCACAAGGTTCAATTACATATTCCTTTTAAATAAGGCTTTCTCTTTCTGTTTCAGCTGGCCAGAAAGCTTCCTCTTGCTCACCAGTTCTCACTAGTTAAAAGCTGGAGCAAATGAAGCTGACCTTGCCCCTGTAGACTCCTCCTAACATCTGGCTTGATATCACATACTTGGTATCTTAGGGTTCATTGGTTTAGGTGAGCATGAGAGTGAGGAATATCAAAACTACATGTTCTCCCATAGTTGTCCTTGACTCCGTCTTTGGAATTCTTACTTCTCTGCCCCAGTTCCAATATTCACAACTAGTTTCTATTACTATGTCTGGTTCTGGGGTTCCCCATCTCATTTGTCTTGATGATGGACAGATGCACGCTCTCCTCAGCCCCATGCAGCAGTGATATGTGCTGATTGTTTCTAGTTCTTTCTCTGCTGCTACGAATTGGCTCACACCAATTATGACTGCACAGTGGAGGAGACCCATAGAAGTTAGTGGGTATGCTCTTAGCTGTAGAAGTTGAGCGATGTGCCATTAAATTATTTATTATTATTATTATTGTTGTTGTTGTTGTTTGTTTTTTTGTTTTTTTGTTTTTTTGTTTTTTTGTTTTTTTGTTTTTTGAGACAGGGTTTCTCTGTATAGCCCCGGCTGTCCTGGAACTCACTCTGTAGACCAGGCTGGCCTCGAACTCAGAAATCCACCTGCCTCTGCCTTCCAAGCTCTGGGATTAAAGGCATGTGCCACCACCACTTGACCTATTATTATTATTATTATTATTATTATTATTATTATTATTAATTTATTTAACTTTTGGTTTTCAGATAGGGAGTCTCACTGTGTAGCCATGGCTGTCCTGAAACTCATTACATAGACCAGGCTGGCCTTGAACTCAGAGATCTCTGTGCCTCTACCTCCTGTGTGCTGGAATTAAAAGCCTGTGCCACCACACCAGAGTTAGTGACCTTAAATTCTTAACTTCACTCAGTACATGGCTGTGTAATTTAAGTCTTTTTAGACCCTCACTTTTTGGCCTGTAAAATGGGATGGGAATGTTTGCTGTATGACTACCAAAGGGTAGGTGAATACATGCATGAATACTGCATGATGATACGAACATAGCTCTCACCTTAAAGGTGTGTGCTCTAAAGAGAAATAATAAAATTAGTTGCAATAATGACACAAATGATAAGATTTGAGTACTTCTTAATAAGGAGAAAAGTCCCCCCAGAAATCTATATGTAGAGGCCAGGCAGATGGGGAAGACAGTCTTTGTTGGAAACTAAGTGTGGAAATGTCCATGGTCCAATGGAAGCCGACCACCTGCCAGGGAAGATGAAAGCCACTCTCTTAAATATAAAAGGAAAATTTAGCTTCTCCAGGAAGCCCTTCCTCATGCAGGTGCTTGCTAAGGGGCTTGACGCTAGACTCGTGGTTCTCACCCTTGGTTCTCACCCTTCCTAACGCTGCGACCCTCTAATACAGTTCCTCATGTTGTGGCAATCCCCAACCATAAAACTATTTTTTTGTTGCTACTTCATAACTGTAATCTTGCTACTGTTATGAGTCGTAAGGTAAATATTTGTGCTTTCCGGGTAGTCTTAGGTGACCCCTGTGCGACCCACAGGTTGAGAACCGTGGTTCTAGCCTAGCCTGCATTAGAGATCAACTTCGTTCATGCACTAGTTTATGTACACTATAGGAGAAAACTGGATACAGAGTGCTGGTGGTGCTCTCCCACTGGTCGGCAGAGCATTGGCACCTGCTCTGGCTGCTTGTAGAGAAGGCTCCAGCTCTTACACCCGGTGCCCCTGAATACAGGGTGCCTTCAGCCCAGCAGGGCGCTATCTTGGCTTGCTCAGACCTGGAGCCACTCTTCCCGGATGCAACTGACGAGGGCGCCCTCTAGAGGTCGACTCGCTACTCTTGCTACATCAGGCTCGCCCTTTAGCAGTGACAGGCTACACACAATGGGAGTCTGCTGTATGTTGTGGGTGCGATCTGGACGTGGAATACTAAAAATTTTAACTGTGTCACAAGATTTGAAACAGGCCTTTCCTGAACCGGTAGTGTACAAGGGAAATGCCTTGTAGATAGGGCTCACAATAGGGATATCCTTTCTGTAATACTCTGATTGGGGCCGCAACATTTAGGAAAGGGCAGACAGAGCCTTGGGGTGTTTTAAAAAAGAGATTAACACTTATTGTAGAGGCACTAAGCACTGAGTGAAGTAATCAAGGGCCAAACTACAAGTTGTTAACAAAAAGATTAGAGAGTTGGGGTGTGAATATTTAAAACTGGGGATGGGGAACCTGAGTACACAACTGGGGAAAAAAAAAAACCCACAAACGTAAGAGACAGAACTGTTGATGTCCTCGAAGCAAGGCTCAGGCGTTATCATTAAAACTATTTCCTGGAACTCACTCTGTAGACCAGGCTGGCCTCGAACTCAGAAATCCACCTGCCTTTGCCTCCCAAGTGCTGGGATTAAAGGCGTGTGCCACCACTGCCCAGCTAAATAATTTAAATTTTTGTTTGTTTTGGTTTTTTGTTTTGTTTTGTTTTTCGAGACAAGGTTTCTCTGTGTAGCCCTGGCTATCCTGGAATTCACTCTGTAGACCAGGCTGGCCTCGAACTCAGAAATCCACCTGTCTCTGCCTCCCAAGTGCTAGGATCAAAGGTGTGTGCCACCACTGCCCGGCCATTAAAACTATTAAATGCCAAATGCTGGCACAATGTTTAGTTTGTATCAGGCACACAGTAAATAAATATTAGGTTCGGTCACCTCTTTTGTTTATTAAAGTTCATTGTTTGATATTAAGAGGATCAGAGAGAAAAAAAAGTGTTTTGTTGTTGTTTTAAGAAAGCAGAGGAGCTGGGTGGTGGTGGTGCACGCCTTTAACCTCAGCACTTGGGAGGCAGAGGCATGAGGGATTTCTGAGTTCGAGGCCAGCCTGGTCTACAGAGTGAGTTCCAGGACAGTCAGGGCTATACAGAGAAACCCTGTCTCGAAAAAACAAACAAACAAACAAACAAACAAAAAAGTAGAGGAGAGTTTGGCTTGCTTATTTATTTATTTATTTATTTTAATTTATATTTATTAAAAATTTGAGGAACAATTTACCTGTAGGAACCGATCACTTCCGAGCCAGGAGTTTCCAGAACTTTTGCAATCAAGGACTGGCATTGCTCAGATTATTTTCACTTTCTTTTTTTGGAACAAGTCAGAGCGCCTGCATAGCCTAGGACAGAGAACTTGAAAATGAAATCAGAGCACAGGAGGAAATGGCTTGCTATCCAAATCACCAGTGCTGTAGGAGATGGTTTTCTAGGAAGCTGGCGTTTGCAGAGAACTTAATAAGAGGGTGGAGAGGAGGTCAGACGCAAGGAGGAGGCTTCTAGGAGTTTGTGGAGTTCCAAGAACAGGAGGTGTTAATTTTAAAAGAGAACAAGGGACAGAAGAAGTCCAAAGCAGAGGTTAAAAGAAAGAAAGAAAGAAAGAAAGAAAGAAAGAAAGAAAGAGAGAGAAAGAAAGAGAGGAAGAAAGAGAGAAAGAGAGAAAGGGAGAAAGAAAGAAAGAAAGAAAGAAAGAAAGAAAGAAAGAAAGAAAGAAAGAAAAAGAAAGAAAGAAAGAAAGAAAGAAAGAAAGAAAGAAAGAAAGAAAAGAAGCAAATACTGTATTCAGAATAGTTAACATGGGGGAAAAAGTAATTTAAATTGGCTCGAGCAGTTGACAGTTGAGTGCTTGTCTTTCTTGGGGTTGAATTGAGGAAGAGGAAGGCCAGAACATTTGCTGCCCCTCCCTAGGGCTATTGAAGGGCAGAGGGGGGTAATTACAGACCTCTGTTGGAAAAGCTTCTCTGGCTTAGATTGAGAGCAGTACTAATCTATGGGGGAAAAAATGTAAATATTTAGAAGTAGTTTGAGAACCTGTCCACTTAGTAAAACAACAGAAGAAGGTTCCCTTAGGACCTATGACCTCCCTAGACATGGGCTGTTGATTAAGTTTACAGTGCTAAGCATGAATTCCCTCTAGTAGAGCAGGCCTCAAATCAATCCCAAGTGGGTTGGTTGTCCATATAACAGTCATACCACTATTTTACCAGTAACAACCCCTGCCTGGAATGTCTGCATTTTGGTATTCATGATTTGCTGTTGGATACCACTGAGGGCCTTTCTCCCCCAGCAGTCCATATAGCAAAAATTACTCTGAAAACTAGCCAGCAGGGAAACAGTTAGAACTCCTGTGGTGGTTTGAATACGCTTGGCCCAGGGAGTGGCACTATTAGGAGGTGAGGCCTTGTTGGAGTAGGTGTGGCCTGTTGGAGGAGGAAGGGTGTCATTGTGGGCATGGGCTTTAAGACCCTCCTCCTAACCATGTGAGAGCCAGTCTTCTCCTAGCAGCCTTCAGATGAAGATGTAGAACTCTCAGCTCCTCCTGCACCATACCTGACTGGACACTGCCATGCTCCTGCCTTGATAATAATGAACTGAATCTCTGAACCTGTAAGCCAGCCCCAATTAAATGTTGTGCTTATAAGAAGAGTTGCCTTGGTCATGGTGTCTGTTCACAGCAGTAAAACCCTAACTGAGACGACCGCCTCGCCTTTCCTCTCCTCCTTAGAAGTAGCTACTGCTATCATTGTAGTGTTCCTAGATCTGGTTGCCTGCTTTTGTATGTATAAGACTATGCATATCCAGAAAGGCAACTTTGATATTTCAAAGCCGGTAAAGCAAGGGCTGGAGATGTAGCTCAGTGAGAGAGAGTTTACAGTGCATACTTAAGGTCATGGGTTCTGTTCCTAGTAGTGCAGAAAAACAACAACAACAACAACAACAATAGCAACAATAACAAGAAAACAGTGACATATATTTCTTTCAATCTGCCTTTCTTGTTTCAATCTGCCAAATTATGACTTCGTGGACAGATTTATAGCCTTATTTTTTAATACTGTCCTTAGTCTGTTTAACCATTGATGAAGATTATTTATTTACTTATTTATTTTGTTTTTCAAGACAGAGTTTCTCTGTGTAGCCACCAGTGCCTGGCCTAGGATGTTTGTTTGTTTGTTTTGTTTTATTTTATTTTTTATTTAAGACCATTACTGTGAGAAGACAGCCTAAGAAAAGTCTTTTTCTAATGATGGAAATTATATTATTTTCAGAAAGGAGATGGCATACCTGCCAGAGTTTGGAAAATTAAACAAATGGTTTGAACAGCCTGCCTCTCTGATTTCCTCTGATCCACACCAAATCCCCAGTGGTTCTCAAAGTAAATTGTCACAAATATTCTTTGCTAGGGGACAGGGTGGCTTTTCATGGTATCAAAACTAGAGTGGAGGCAGAAGAGAAAAAGGAGTTTTCAGCTGGGCAGTGGTGGCGCACGCCTTTAATCCCAGCACTTGGGAGGCAGAGGCAGGCAGATTTCTGAGTTTGAGGCCAGCCTGGTCTACAGAGTGAGTTCCAGGACAACCAGGGTTACAAAGAGAAACCCTGTCTTGAAAAAAAAAAAAGAAAAGAAAAGAAAAGAAAAAGGAGTTTTCTGTAGCTCAGGAGAAAGAGAAAAGAATGAGCATCCCTGACATGGGCGTGGAGATGCAGGGCGTGGAGATGCAGCTCCCGTGGTAGAGTGCTTGCTGCTCGCCTAGCAGAACCTGAAGCCCTGGGCTTGGTACTCTGCACTGCATCAACTGGGCAGAGTGGCAACAGGCTAGTAATCACAGCATGGGAAGCAGAAGCAGAAGAATCACAAGTTCAACAACATCTGGCTACAGAGTGAGTTCGAGGCCAGCCTGGGCTACATGAGAATGAGATGAGAGAGGGAAATTAATAATAATAGTAATAATTTTATAATGATATATAATCTTATAATTGTTATCATTATTATTATTTCTGGCTGTACTTCATGCTGCAGAACTGCTCAGCATTCAGATCTCCTCAGGGGAAAGCTGATCACTCATATCCACTGTATTAGTCCACTCTGGACCACTACAATAAAATTGTATTATTTTAATTTAGATAAAGGTTTATATTTATCCATGGTTCAGAGACTAGATCTCAACATAGGGCTGCCTGTTCCAGTTCTGCCTCTGGAAGCCTACATATTATAGTAGAAGTATGTGGTAGAATAAACTACCCAAGTCAGGAGTTAGTCCCAAAATCCCCTTGGGGGGCACGCCCCTGTCAGCTGAGGTCTTCGTAGGAAGCCCCGCCTCTTAAAGGTCCAAGCATGCCCCCAGTAGCATTGCTCTGTTGCTCTAGTATCATTTGTGGTGCTGTGATAAAACACTCTGACCGAAAACAACTTTGGTAGCAAAGTGTTAATTTGGCTTCTAGTTTGAGGTCACAGCACACTATTGAAGGATGGCAAGGTGGGAACAAGAAGTGTTTTACTATTTCACACAGCAAAGTCTATGATCTGGGAACTCACTCACATCCAAGTAAGTACAGCAGAAAACACGTAAGAATGGTGCTTGGTGCTCTGCTCAGGCACTGGCTCAGCCAGCTTCCTTATACAGCCCAGGATCACCTGCCTAGGGAATGGTACTGCCTACAGTGGGCTGGGACTTTCTGTATTAGTTGACAATCAGGATAACCCCCTCACTCAACAGACCAATCTGCTCTGGGCAATCTTTCAGCAGAGGCTCTCTTCTCAGGTAATGCTATGCTATATTAAGTTGACAATTAAGGCTAACTAGGATATCTGGACATCAAATTTTTCAAGCCTTTAGGGGATCCTACTCATATTTAGGCATTGGCGACGGTAACAATAGTCTCAATACTTGTAAGGAAGATCTGTACTTTAAAACATATTGAATTGATAATTTTGTACTCTCTCTGTCCATGCATTTAAGAATCATTTAATACTGGGCTGGCGAGATGGCTCAACGGGTAAGAGCACTGACTGCTCTCCTGAAGGTCCTGAGTTCAAATCCTAGCAACCACATGGTGACTCACAACCATCTGTAATGAGATCTGATGCCCTCTTCTGGTGTATTTGAAGACAGCTACAGTGTACTTATGTATAATAATAAGTCTTTGGGTCGGAGTGAGTGGGCTGACCGGAGCGAACATGGCCAACTCGAGAGACCTGGGTTGACTGGAGTGAGACGAGGCCCTAAAAAAATTCAATTCCCAACAACCACATGAAGGCTCACAACCATCTGTACAGCTACAGTGTGCTCATATACATAAAATAAGTAAATAAATCTTAAAAAAAAAAAAGGAATCTTCCTGTCCCCTCCCCCCCAGACAAGGTTTCTCTGTGTAGCCCTGGCCATCCTGGAACTCACTCTGTAGACCAGGCTGGCCTTGAACTCAAAAATCCACCTGCCTCTGCCTCCCTAGTGCTGAGATTAAAGGTGTATGCTACCACTGCCCAGCCCAAAAAGAATCATTTAATACATTCATTACCTGGACCATTGAGATAGCTCAGTGAGTAAAAGTGTTTGCTGTACAAGCTTAAAGACACAAGTTCAATTCCCACATCCTATGGTCCTATGGTAGAGGAATTAAACTGACTTCTGACTTCTACATGGACACCATGGCACCTGCATGCCTGTGTACACACACACACACACACACACACACACACACAGATACACTGATAAGTAAAATTAAAAATAAATTTAATGGCCGGGCGGTGGTGGCACACACCTTTGATCCCAGCACTTGGGAGGCAGAGGCAGGTGGATTTCTGAGTTCGAGGCCAGCCTGGTCTACAGAGTGAGTTCCAGGACAGCCAGGGCTACACAGAGAAACCCTGTCTTGAAAAACCAATAAATAAATGAATTAATTAATAAATAAATAAATTAATTAAATGAATATGTACTGTAAGCCATACGTAGGATTAGACTCTGGGCATGCCAAGATGAATTCAAGCTTACTATATTTGAGGATTATTCTAGAAGGTTTTACAAAGTCCTCCCTTTCAGCTGTTGTGCAGATGTGACAGCAGTCGTTGGGATGATAAAGAGAGAAAACATTGTAAAAGGGAAGCATTTCAGGGCCTACCTAATATAGCATTTACAGACAGTCCTGAGTAGAGCCTTACAGAAATGGTGGGAGTCTACTTAAGAATGATAGAAAATGAAACGTCCACCTTCCCCCAAATCTTATTCCTAAGGCTTTTTAATTAAACAATTAGCATTTATTTATTTATTTATTTATTTATTTATTTATTTATTTATTTACTTTTTAAAAGAAGGTCTCATTCTGTCATCCAGGTTGGCCTCAAACTCATGATCCTCCTGCCTCAGCCTCCTGAGCTCTGGAATTACAGGTGTGCACCACTAACTAGGCTTGGCACTGAGCCTAGAATTTATTTTTTCCATCTCTGCTGCCTCTGTCCTCTGTGACCAATCCAAGTCACAAGGGTTTTTTCTCCTATCATAGCACAACTGCCTTTCCTTTCAGCCCCAAAACAACTCCAGCCCGTCACTTCAGAGCCTCACAGGGTGAATGAAGCACTGCATCTTATTTGTGAGCCAGGGCTCCAGCAGAGCCGAAAGCATGATTAACAACTTCTCCACTGCTACATTTAGTAAAACTATGTGCAGAATATATACTGTAACAAAGTGGGTGGGGTGGCATCATTCTATCCTAAGATATTTTTAAATAGATTTTCCCTTCTTCCTCTCTCACGATGACCACACACACAAGCCTGGCACCTACCCAGAATGCATTTTAAATTAGTGAGTCATTTGGCTGTGTTAAGAGGGCTAATCTTGTGTAAAGCTGCTCCCGCCAACAAAACAGAAAGGCTTCCATGACCACAACTCATTTCAAGGGGAGAGTAAACATTTTAGCCGGGGCAGTGCCCTAGTTCAGCAGATTTTTCTTTATGTCTGAACGCAGTGTGCTGGCAATGAAGAGCAATTGAGAAGTCATAACCAAGAAGATGATTGGACAGGGCCCTTAGGGTCCCCTGTAAATTTCTGCTGGTGACCCAAGAGCCACTGCTTGACCACATAGCCAAATATTTGTATTAGCTGTTTCTGTGTTTAACACACTAATTAGAAAGATGGCATTCTTTGACTCCCTCCCAAATCATTTGACTCCTAATCTCTTTCTAGAAATGGCTGCTGGATAAATGGGACTAAGAGTGTGCTTTCTAAAGAGAGACTTTAATTGTGTTGCAATAAATCCAGGGGCTGGGGACATTAATGCACCTGAAGTGCTCTTAATGTGTCTATGGCAGGGATCATCCTTCAGGTCCTGTTGCCAAGAACTTTACCTTGAGGGTTATAAATCCTTTGATAAATGACCCTAATGGGAAAGCTTCACCAAAGGAAACATGGACTCTAAACATAGGTAAACGCATTGGCCCAGAATGGAGGCTTCAAGATAGGTGGGAGGCCTTGATACCTTGGAGGATAAACTCACAGCATTTATCTCTGGTGAGGCCGAACGACTGGCTCTGAGAGGAGGTATCCAGGGGAAAACAAGACACCAGTGGGACTCCCCTCTCTCAGGCCCTAAAACAATGCATTTCTCTTCCTCTTTTCAGTTTATAATCCAGGATGTGATACGGACTGCAGGGATACAAAGCTCCTATCCAGAGCGAGTTCTGCGGGCTGGTGAGGAAGTTCAGTTTTAAGACTTTCGTAGCATGTACAAAGCCGGGGTTTTGATTCCCAGTACCGTGAAAACTGGCCATGGTAGCATAAGCCTGTAATCCAAGCACATGGAGCAGAAAGAAGATCAGGAGTTTAAATCATCCTTGGCTATACAGTTTGGGGCCAGTTTGGCCTACATGAGACCCTGCACAGTTTGAACCAAGTACAGCCTGAGGACTCCACCGTGGTAATACCAAGAAATCAAAATAAAACGAACACTTCCAAACCTAAGCTTGTTCCTACCAGGACCTTTGGTAATAATGATCCAGGCAGGGGAATGAGTGGGCTCAGAATCTGTATTTTAATTTTTAAAATATTACCTATCATTTAAAAATATTTATTATAATTCATTTTGTTTAAAAATACTATTTATTATGTTTAAAATAGCAACAGAAGATTATTACATGTTAACACAGATATCTTGTGAAAATAGATATATTTTCCAAAACAGCAATTTGTGAGAATGGTGTTATTTATTTATTTATTTTTAACTTTAAATTTTTTTTTATTTTTTATTTTTGTTTTGGTTTTTTGGAGACAGGGTTTCTCTGTATAGCCCTGGCTGTCCTGGAACTCACTCTGTAGACCAGGCTGGCCTCGAACTCAGAAATCCTCCTGCTTCTGCCTCCCAAGTGCTGGGATTAAAGGCATGCGCCACCACTGCCCAGCTAGTTATTTATTTTTTGCAAGTCTCTTTAGTATCTGTTCTAACAGACAACAGGTGGCTCCTCTTGTTGGCACTGCATCGAAGCTGCACTAATAGGCTGTGTTGGCAGGAAGTCCACTCCCAGACAAATGCAAAGGTAGAAAAAAATTTGGATTTTTAAAATATCTATCTTCCTTCCTTTCCTTCCTTCCTTCCTTCCTTCCTTCCTTCCTTCCTTTCCTTCCTTCCTTTCCTTCCTTTCCTTCCTTCCTTCCTTCCTTCCTTCCTTTCTTCCTTCCTTTCCTTCCTTCCTTCTTCCTTCCTTCCTTCCTTCCTTCCTTCCTTCCTTCCTTCCTTTCCTTCCTTCCTTTCTTTCCTCCTATGCACCGGTGGTTTCCTGTAAGTATGTCTATGTGAAGGTGTAGGATCTCCTGGAGCTGGAGTTACAGATAGTTGTGAGCTGCCATGTGGTTGCTGGGAATTAAGCCTAGGTCCTTTGGAAGAATAATAGCCAGTGCTTCTAACCACTGAGCCATCTCTCCAGCCCCAAGCAGGTTGTTTGAATGGCATTTTCAGGCTGTTGTAATTTGGGGGAGGGAACATTTTTATCAAAACTGGATAAGTTGCAGCTTCAGATGAGGCAACGGCGCTATGGGGTTTGAAATCATATCCCTGGAATGACTTTAATGCCCCATTAAAATGCAGTCACCTTCCTGAAATCTACGTTTTTAAGACTGGCAACTTATTAAAGTGCTTACATAGAGCAGAGTTGCTTAAACTTTTTCCAGTGGAAGTGTCCCGTGGAAGGGATGGATTGTTACTCAGTATTGAGGCCGCCATGGACTTTCTGGGGTCACAGGAGTGGCTCATCTCAGTTCTCCATTGTCTGCTTTTTTCGGCTCATCTCAGTTCTCCATTGTCTGCCTTTTTTTGCAATCTACCTTTTAAGTTTTCTCTCATACCTCATCTCTGTCTCCAGTATCTTCTCTCCTTGGCTTTCATAACTAGATGCTATTCCTGTCCAATCGCAACCTCTCACATTCCTTTCTGTTGCTACGTATTCTTTCCCCTGGCTTTAACTGTGTCTCTTCCAGGGTTTGGACCTTGGACTAACTTCTTTATTTTCTGCCTGGTTTTACCTGAAACACTGTCATACTATCAACCTTCACCTTCATGCTGATAACCCTGGAATCCATATCTCTAGCCCTGACCTCTCGCCTAAGTTCCTGCTTCTTATCTCTGTCTGTCACTGCTGGAGAGTTCTGTCTGTATTTCCCACCGCCACACACCCAGAGCTGGCTTCTCAGACTCTTGCCTATGAGGAAGGTGTATGTGTGTGTGTGTGTGTGTGTGTGTGTGTGTGTGTACGTGTGTGTGCATGTAAGAAAATAGAGCACACCAAATGCCCAAGACTCATAGTCCATGCATACCTATGTAAGGCTTGCCCTTACTTCCACTGCAAACAGCAATGCCGCATTGTAACTACCTACTCACAACACTGCCCTAATTAATCCTCAAGACAATCTTGTACTATCGGAATCGTTTGCACTTTTACACCATAGGAAACTGAGACATGAAGAAATTCAGCAGCTTGCCCTATATTATACAAACTACTAAGTGGATAGACTGTAACTGTCTATCCCAAAGCTCCTGTGCTTTCCATTACATTCGCAACTACCAAAATACTTTTATTCACAGTTAAATTTTCTGAACCATGGGGGAGGGGCAGCAGTTAACTCTGGGATCTGTTTTTATAGACAAGGTTTGCCTATGATAACAGGCGGTGACTAAATGTGAGAGCTTTGGACTCAGCAGGCCTGGGCTCTCTCCTGCTGCATGGTCAATGAAGTGGGAGGAGGATTAGCCATCTGTACAGGGAAGACACCTATACCTTCCTGTCGGAAGTACTGGACAGAACTAATGAAATATTGTTTGTCAGGAATCAACCCCAGTTGTCAGATGTGTCGGTGTACTCTTGTAATGCCAACACTCAGAAAGCAGAGGCAGGAGGATAAGGCGTTCAAGGCCAGTACAGAGGGCGGCCTTGGGTACATGAGGCCCAGTTTCAAAACCAAAACCCAAAATCCCATCCTAAGTGTCTGGGAAGAAGAAAAGACCTTTGGGAAGGGCAGAGGGAGAGTGTGTGGTGGCTGACTGTCCAAATGTTTGGTATATGAATACGAAAACGGTATGATTCTGTATAACTAATACATGTTAATAAAAAATTAAAATCTGCTCAAAATACCCATCCACTGATAAGTGTCTATATGGGACATGATATATCCATATGATGGAATATTATCTGATGATAAAAGAGAATGAATTCTGCTGCAGGCTACAATTTGTATGAGCCTTGGTAATATGCCAAACAAAAGAAGCAAGGCACAAGGAGCCGTATTTTATTCCATTTCATATCAAGTTTTCAGAATAGGAATAACCAGTAAAATCAGAAAGTAAGAGAGTGGTTGATTAGTTGGAGGTGGGGCTGCTAATTGGGGGTGGAGTGATGAGCAGGCTATTAAGACATATGGATTGTTGTCTGTACAGCTCTGTGTCAAAGTCCACGGAAGCATGCACTACAACTGGGTGAAGTACGAGGTATATGCATTACGTCTCAACAAAATGGTTAAGAAGCAGAATGAATCCAAATGTTCCTTCCATCATTAGCCAGTCCTTACTGATGACTCTGCCTCCCTTGCCTGGTTTGTCCAGTGACAACTGGATGTTTGCTCCTTCTTAGGATATCCTGACTAAAGCTCATCCTCCTCTGCCTGCCCTTGTTAAACACTTAGTGGGCTAGCTTTGCATTCTCTAGAGATGTTTGAAGATTTGGGGGTTGCCTGTCTCCTGCTTCTTATGGTTTGGCCTCTGTTTGTGCCCGGACTGTCCAGAGGATGCTGCTCTTCAAGCAGGTAGGTAAATCCCCTTCCCTCCCTCCCTAGTCCACACACACTTGAGGGACACAGCCCATAGATATAAAAGCAAAAGGGAGACATGACACAAGACTGCGAAGTGTTCATAGGTATGGCTCTCGCTTGGGTACTGAAGTGGGAGATCATTGGTTGGAAAGTCTTCCAAAAACAATTGGCCTTCGAGGGTATGAGAACTTTTGGTTGATGGGGGAGGATGGGGATGGAATGTATTCCCAAAGGCTGGACATGGGCTTCCCTTCTTCCTGCTCTGTGGATATATCACATGCTAAACTCTGGGTTTTTTTTTTTTTTTAAAGCATTAAGATTGAGCCAGGCATGGTGGTACATGCCTTTAATCCCAGCACTTGGGAAATAGAGGCAGGTAGGTCTCTGTGAGTTCCAGGTCAGCCTTGACTATGTATTGAGTTCCAAGACAACCAGGGATACATCATGAGACCCTGCCTAAAAATCAAAACACTTCACAAGATTAAGTCCAGCCCTACAGGAGCTTACAACTATGGGAGATTGGACTCACAAAAATCCCTAGGAATCCCTGTATATAATGAAACTTGGATGAAGGAGTTTGCAGAGGACCTCAGAGAGTTGACATGTGGACTTGCAGGGGACTTTCCTGTCACTTCCTGCCACAAAGCCCCTTTTTGCTTTGATTGAACTGTGAGGCTGTACAAGCCATGTTTCCTTGGATCCTGGTCTTGGAGGTCCAGAAGGAAGGAATACTTTCTCCAATCTGTCACTCAAAGAAGGAAGCTGAATGGTAGCTCCCTGACCCCACCCCACCCCACCCCTGCAGCCAAGATTGCCAAAATCACAATCAATACAATATGGTGCTGATCCCAATCAAACACACTGATTGACTACCTCTACCAAATTTTCACTTTGATCATGGCATTTTAAATCATGAACCTATAAGTTGGGATGCAGAGCTTGCCAAGCGTGCAGGAGGATCTTGATTTGATCTTCAACAACAAAATAAAACACACAAATCAAAAAATTCAGACCTGAGTCCCTTAGCATATCCTTACAGTGTTCCCAAAGTAGATACACACCCACAGAATTTGCCTATCTGTGTTTTGAAAGATTTAAACTGTTTTCCTGGGGATGCATAAACCCCTTTGCAGGTGATTGAAAGATCGTAAAAATGTGGATGACGTATTCAAACAGACTAGCACATTTTTAACTGAGTGCTAGTCAGATAATTATGTCTACGATCTATAGGAGAAGAACAGATTGTAGCCCCCAAACATAAAAGGCAAGTTCATTGACTGAGCTCATACTCCTTTATCAGTCTTTTCTGTACTGTATTAGTAGCTTTAACTGGCCAGTCAATCATAAAAAAATTTTAACTCTCAGTAAATCTTATCAGTTCCCAAATAATGGGATCTGTGTTTACAAGCTGCTGATTGTGTTCAGTCTTTGATAAAGACTACAGACAGTCAATAAACTCGGAGACATTTACATGGCCAGTAGGAGCCTAACTAAACTATCTAATCTTGGAAAAGACAGCCAACACAATGAACCCCAAACTTAATCCCTTCAAATACTAGAGAGACAGGTTAGTGCTTAAACTCAAACCACCTTGCACCAAAGAAAAGACCCATTAAAGCTTTTCCCTTTAACTCCCAGAAAAGAATCCCAAGTGCAGTCTGCTCTCTGAGGGCCGGTCTTTATCATCCACACTCAATGATTTCTAGGACCTGGGCTTGGGAAGGGTGACGGCTATTTAACTATTGTATGAACAACCTCAACTGTCTTTGACACTTTAAGACTTGACAGAAACATCTCTTTCATTTCACAGAAACAAAACACATTACTTTCTGGTTTCAGTTCTCTTAGTCAAGCAAGCAAGCTTCCATTTGTTTAGAATTCCTGGATACTAGTACTTTATTTATTGCTTGGAGATTCTTAAAAAGAGGCTAGACTAAAAGACTATGAATGACCCCAACGGTCCATATTACCTAACAAAGGAGAACAGTTTAAAAATCCTGGCCAGATGCTTTGAAGAAGGCAGGCTGTGAATACCTGGGCATACCTGGGTACGGGGACATCAATTCAGACACTAAAAGAAATTTTGAGTTTTCCATGCATGGGGGTTGGGTGGGGAGAGGGAGGAAGGGAGAGAAGGAGGAAGGATGGGAAAGGGAAGGAGGGAGGGAGGGAGGGAGAGAGGGAGGGAGAGAGACAGAGAGAGAGAGAGAGAGAGAGAGAGAGAGAGAGAGAGAGAGAGAGAGAGAGAGAGAGAGAGAAATAAGTGTGCATGATTTATATAAATGCTCTTTTGACCCTCCAGAGCTTTGAGGATGCCCATTTCCCAATGCTGTTGGCTGGAGAAGCCAGACCTGGCCTCCCACTCACTGCTTCAGCTGAGGTGCTTGGCTTTGTGCTCTACTTCCACCCTGGTTTAAAAGCCTGACTAGGAAGGTTTGGGTTATTCCTGCATTCCCCAGCCTGGGCATAGAGGTAAGCAGGAAGGCACAGCCTTGCTACCCACTGAACTTCCAAGACACTGGGCCTGAGAGCAGAGCCACACCGTCACACCGGAACACAGCAGAGCGCTGGTGTTCCTTCCGTTCTCCACAGGTAACCAGGATATTCTGGCTGGTCTGGCACTTAGCCATGCCAGGAAGTCCACTGGAATCTTGACTTTGTGGATCAAGAAATGGCAGGAAGTTTACCAACGTCCTGAGTCCAGGAACATGGCTTTACCCTCAGGCCAGCAGGGAAGTCTTGGATGAAGGCTGACGAGCTTATTTTTGTGTAAACTTTGAACCCACACTGACAGGTTTTCGGAAAGGGGTAAGATTTGGTGTGGGGAGGGATGGTTTGGGGGACACTAACAGACTTTCAACTTCAGAACCCCACATTCATGGACTCAGCTCCGGTATAGTGGTCCTTTTCTAGCCTGAGTCACCCCTTGGCCCCGTGACCCTGCTCATTTTGTTGAACTAGACAGAGCCTTTGTCCAGGTGGACTTTCTCTGCCCCTTCCCACAGCCGAACAAAGCTTGAACATGGCTCGGAGCCAAGCTGGCTTGGCTTTGTTCATTTTTTTTTTCTTTTGTTCTTTCTCTGTGTCTGTGTCTCTGTCTCTATTTCTGCCTCTTCTTTCTGTCATTGACAGGATCTCAGTGTAGGTGAGGTCAGCTTCAAACCCTACACTCCTTCTGCCTCCATCTCCTAAATGCAGGACTTACAGGCAAGCATTGCACATCTGGCCTCCCTCTGGACGGCTTGTCTCCATGGCTTACAGGCAAGCACTGCATGCCTGGCCTCGCTCTGGACGGACGGCTTGTCTTCAGGGCCCTTCTGCCTGCCCAGCACTGGCCTTGTATATTTCTCTAGGCCTTTACTTGTTGTTCTGTTGGGAGGAGATTATTTTATACCTTTATTTTCTTCTCTTCCCACCTCATTGTCACAATGACCTTGCATCCTGTCTACTGAGGAAAGAAAGTCAGCAGAAGGAAACTTCAACCTTATAGATCCGCTGACCAACATTTGGATTCATAGACTGCTCTCTCTCTCTCTCTCTCTCTCCCCTCTCTCCCCTAATTTCTCTTTTTAAAGTTTTAAACTACACTTATTTATTCTGTCTGTCTGTCTGTCTGCATGTACCACAGCACAAGTTTTCTGAGGAATCAGAATTTGGCCAATGTGATGTTGACTTCAAAGTAAATGATATACTAAGTTTAGTCTTCATTTTTCCTATATTTGGACTTTTAGACTTTTTTTAAAAATTGTATGTATGCATGAGTATTTGTGTGGAGGGGTGTGCACATGAGTGCAGGTGCTTCCAACAGCCAGAAGAGGGCGCTGGATCCCCTGCAGCTGGAAATAAGAGGCTACTCTGAGCGGCGGGATTGAACTTGAGTTCTCTCTCTAAACGAGCTGTTTTAGTCAGGGTTTCTATTCCTGCACAAACATCATGACCAAGAAGCAAGTTGGGGACAAAAGGGTTTATTCAGCTTACACTTGCACATTGCTGTTTATCACCAAAGGAAGTCAGGACTGGAACTCAAGCAGGTCAGGAAGCAGGAGCTGATGCAGAGGCCTTGGAGAGATGTTCCTTGCTGGCTTGCTTCCCCTGCCTTGCTCAGCTTGCTCTCTTATAGAATCCAAGACTACTAGCCCAGAGATGGTACTACCCACAAGGGGCCCTCCCCCCTTGATCACTAATTGAGAAAATGCCTTACAGCTGGGTCTCATGGAGGCACTTCCTCAACTGAAGCTCCTTTCTCTGTGATAACTCCAGCTTGTGTCAAGTTGACACAAAACCAGCCAGTAAACGAGCGGAGCAGTATGTGCTCTTAGCTGATGAGCCATTTCTCAGCCCTGAAATACAGTTTTAAACCTTAAATTTCACTTCCACCTCCAAGGCTATTAACTGTAGGCCTGGTTATAAAGAGAGACCAGTTATAGGTGTGGAAAGTTAGCTCCAAGATATTTGTTCTGTGAAATTCAGGCAGAACATGTGGACATGGCTCACTTTTAAGATGACTTCTGATTGGTGGAAAGATCATGTCCCTTCAAGTGCTGCCACTCACACTAGATTAAATAATATATGTGTTTTTTTTTTTAACTATTTGAGAGTTTCATACAATGTATATTGATCATATTCACCCAGCTTCTTACTAACTCCTTCAAAAAAAAAATCCCCCATCTTGATATTTGTTTTTGTATATGTATATTTAGTTATTTAATAATTTAATAATCCATAAACTCAATCATGTGCTGTTTATATATCCTTCTGGGTGTGGGGCCATCCACTGGAGTGTCACATTGGTTTTGGAAAGCCATTTAAACTCAGTGTTTATTGATGGAATGGGAATTTCATGGAGGGTGGGCATCAGGGCTACTGAGAGAAAAGATTAAGGAATGAGCAACAGGCTTAGTTGACAATCTACAAACCCTTGAGCATTTTGAAAACGTGTTCACTTTCTGGAAAGGTTACTGTCAAAATACCGCACTTCCTCCTCGAGCCCCATGGATGCCTGAACTCTAATTGTTTTAGGATGTGACCAACTTTTGTGGAGTTGAGCGCGTTGACTTCATTATTCCCTGCAACGTTTCCTCTGCACTCATTGATTTCCACGGCTACACGATGATTGCTTCCTGAGAAACAAAAGAACACATGTGTTTAGAAGCGAAAAGGAAGCATACAGATCACCTATTGAACCGAAGCCCCGTAGAGCCCGGAATAAACGGAAACTTTTCTTTCTATCGTCGTGTGTTTGAGACGAAAGGATTCACAACAGCCATTCTCTTAGGCTTTAGTCTCCAATTGTTGTCCTTGGGAGGGGCCAGACTGTATCAGGGACTGCAAACCAAACTTACTCCCACCAGTTCTGTAGGATAGGCTGTCTGCAAAGTTTTCTGAGCGGTGGCTGATCTGGAGAAAGCGATATCGGGTAATGGGAAACTTGAAGAGATAAAGG
Organism: Montemys delectorum; assembly: GCA_019843815.1. Taxonomy (NCBI): domain Eukaryota; kingdom Metazoa; phylum Chordata; class Mammalia; order Rodentia; family Muridae; genus Montemys; species Montemys delectorum. The sequence goes on along the minus strand of JADRCD010222454.1, from coordinate 770 downwards.
GTAGTGAAACCGAGTGTGGTCGGGCATGTCTGCAATCCCAGCATGCACAGCACTGAAGCCAAAAAATCATTTTCAAAGCCAGCCTGAGGTATTGTGAGAACTATCCAAAAAAAAAAAAAAAAAAAAAAAAAAAAAAAAAAAAAAAAAAAATACCCAGTCAGCAAACCAACCAAAGGACAGCAGCACGGTGCAGGAAGAAGTAACTCAGTACCCAGTCAGCAAACCAACCAAAAGACAGCAGCACGGTGCAGGAAGAAGTAACTCACCCTTTAAACTGATTTTATTTCATTAGATAATGATTTCAGCAAACAATCACAAAGACTTCCATGTGTAAAGTCCTGTACTAAATGCTCTGAGAACAAAGGTGAAAACACCTAGAGATGAAAAAATTTAGCTGGGCACGATGGTACACACCCTTAGTCCCAGCACTCAGGAGACAGAGACAGGCAGATCTCTCTGGGTTCGAGGCCAGCCTGGTCTACAGAATGAGTTCCAAGACAGTCAAAGCTACGCAGAGAAAACCTGTACTATAAAGAAAAAAAAAAAGAAGAAAATTCTTATTCAAAATTCCAGATACAGTCTCTGAATCTTGTCCAAACTTTCCCGATACAATTTGGGACCTATAATGGTTTTGAGGTGAGGCCAGGACTATGCGTGATGAGCCTTGAACACACAGAAATTCATTGACTAAGTAGATATCTAGAAGCCTGCTCTGAATAACAGGAATGCATCCACCAATGCCTACAGATACTCAGGTGGGAGTTGGAGAC